>JAGXJF010000472.1:0-293760 GCA_019208055.1 Stipa capillata | reverse complement strand
GGGCCCCATTCCGCCAACAGTAATGTTTTCCAAAAAAATTATGTGCTTCCCACGAGGTGATGGGTGTAAGTGGCTTGGCATTGATTCTCTTGGTGAAGTAATTGATTACGATCAACACATGTCGGTAGCCTCCTTTGGCCAATTAGAATGATCCTAAGAGATCCATTCATCATTAGGCAAGCAACCATGTGATTAGGGTGTTCTTGAGCATTGAGACCGACACATAGGCGGAATTTGCTGTCTTTTGGCATGCCTCGCATTTCTAGGTCATATTGATGACATCTTGGACCTGTGGAGTGTCTTCATTGTCAACTCTGCCTTTGATGGCTTGGATGAAGGGTGACATCCACGACAGAGGACTGAGTAATTGATTGATGCGTTGGGGAGGATGATCTTCCTTCAAATACGCCTTATCAGGCTCGGTGAAATCCTCACACATGTGCCACTTCCCATTCGTCTTCTTGATTAACATTGGGTAGGCAAACCATTTGGGGTGCCCGACCTCTCAAGTGAGACCAACCTTGATGAGTTCTTTGACTTCTTTTATAATGGTATTTCTTCTCTGGAGTGATAGATTCTAGAGTTTCTGCTTCACCGGGATGCGGTCAGGCTTGACGGCAAATGTTGGTGCATCTCTTCATGTGAGACACCTTCCATGCTAGGAAGTGAGCAAGCGAAGCGATTGGGGTTTCCCTTGGAAGGTGTTGGGGGAAGGGTCCCCACGCTACCCCAAACCGACGGGCTTCTCATGCGAACGTCAAGATCCCCCTCCCTGAATCGACACGTTTTACTCGGTATCAACAAACTCCGCTGGCATCGTCGACGACGTCAAGGCCACGCTCCGTCTCGGCAGACGTCGAGGCCGTGCTTCATCCCGGCGGACGTCGAGGCCGTGCTCCGCCCCGGCAGACATCAAGGCCGCGCTCCGTCCCGGCACCCAGGACAACACGTCACCGCAGTCGTGAGTGCTGGGGTATCAGAGTACTAGGATATTCCATGAGATTCCTAGTAAAAGACCAAAATACCCTTGAAGGTGTGTGGTCGTCTGAAGGGCATAATTGTAATCTCACTCTTTTTACTCCCGAACCCTATAAATACCCCCCATGGGGGTAGAGAGAGGGGATCCATATTTTCACATATAAACTGTAATCCCTGAAATCAATACGAGAGTTTTCACTTCGCCCCGACACGAGAGTTTCCATTTATCCTTGACACAAGTGTTTTACATTCCGCCTCGTCAGTCACAGTAACACGCGCTCCTCCTCGACGGACACTACACTTGCTCGTACTCCTTCGGTACTCCCGGAGGTTGATGTAACCGATCGGGAGTGTCTCAAGTACACTCTCTAGTCTCGTAGCTATGACAATTGGCGCCGTCTGTGGGAAACGGGCAAGAAGTCATGTCAACTAGGATTTTGTCGGGGAACTGTGATGCGTATGACCTCTGCCTTGTTTGTGTGCTTGCTCTTCTATGACAATGCACATAAGCATAGGGGCTCATTGTCGATGTCGCCCTCGTGCACTCTCGGACTTGGCATCCTCTGTGCCCCCCTTGGTGACACCAGGGGCTCGTCGTCAACATCGCCCTCCACCGCCACGTGAGCAACGCCTCCGTCGCCGTGCCGGGACAACCTTAACTCCGCCGCGGCTTCAAGCACACTCCACCACGGCATAGAGCATCCACTCACAGACACGTGAGCAACGTCTCCGTCGCCGTGCCGGGACAACCTTAACTCCCGCCTTGGTGTAGAGCACGCTCCGACGCGGGGTAGAGAGTCCCCTCACCGCCACGTGAGCAACGTCTCTGTCGCCGTGTCGGGACAATTTTATCTCTCCCGTGGCATAGAGCACGCTCCACTGTGGCGTAGAGAATCCCCTCACCGCCATGTGAGCAATGTCTCTGTTGCCGTGCCGGGACAACCTTAACTCCGCCTTGGTGTAGAGCACGCTCCGACGCGGGGTAGAGAGTCCCCTCACCGTCATGTGAGCAACGTCTCTGTCGCCATGTCGGGACAACTTTATCTCCCCCGTGGCGTAGAGCACGCTCCACCGTGGCGTAGAGAATCCTCTCACCACCACGTGAGCAACGTCTCCATCGCTGTGTCGGGATAACTTTTGCTCCACCGTGGTGTAGAGCATGCTCCGACGCGGTGCAGAGAATCCCCTCACAGCCACGTGAGCAACGTCGCTGTCACCGTGTCGAGACAACTTTATCTCCCCTGTGGCGTAGAGCACGCTCCACCGCGGCACAGAGCGTCCCCTCGCCGCCACATGAGCAACGTCTCCGTCGCCATGTCGGGACGACCTTAACTCCACCACGGCATAGAGCACGCTCCACCGCGGCGTAGAGCATCCCCTCGCCGCCACATGAGCAACGTCTCCGTCGCCATGTCAGGACGACCTTAACTCCACCGCGGCGTAGAGTGTCCCCTCACTGCCACGTGAGCAACATCTCCGTCGCTGTGTCGGGACGACCTTAACTCCGCCGTGGCGTCGAGCACGCTTCGACGCGGCGTAGAGCGTCCACTCACCGGCATGTGAGCAATGTCTCCGTCGCCGTGCCGGGACCACCTTAACTCCACCGCGGTGTCGAGCACGCTCTACGGCGGTGTAGAGCGTCCCCTCACCGCCACGTGAGCAATGTCTCCATCGCCGTTTCAGGACGACCTTAACTCCGCCGTGGCTCCACCGGGGCATAGAGCGTCCCCTACCACCACGTGAGCAATGTCTCCGTCGCCGTGTCGGGACGACCTTAACTCCGCCGCGGCATAGAGCACGCTCCACCGCGGCGTAGAGCATCCCCTCACCGCCACGTGAGCAACGTCTCCGTCGCCGTGTCGGGACAACCTTAACTCCGCCGCGGCGTAGAGCACGCTCCACCGTGGCGTAGAGCGTCCCCTTACCACCACGTGAGCAACGTTTCCATCGCCGTGTTGAGAAGACCTTAACTCCGCCGCAGCGTCGAGCACCCTCCACCGCGTCGTAGAGCGTCTAAAAGATCATCTAGGCCCTGATATGGTTTTGATGGTTAATGGCAACCTAAACTTGAATCTAATATTTACATTGAGTGTAAGCAGAATCTATAGGTTCCATGAAGAAAGGTTATCCAGAGAAGGATGGCCACCAAAAAAGGTACAAGGTGGTTTCAAGGACAAAGAGATGGCTGTGCTAGGCAGCTGTGCCACAGCTGAGAAGAAGCCGGTGCTGTGCAGGGAGCTGCAAGCAGGGTAATGGTGGCTTGATGCGTCAAGGGCCGTGACTTCAGTTGGTGGCAGGTAAAGCCTAGATTTGCTAGTTTCTTTGAGTCCATAGGAATCACCCGTACTATCAAGAGGGATAAAACAGTAGCAATTGTCTAAGGGAACCTTGCTCATTGCTCAGAGTGTTGGTCAAGGGGATTGGTGCTTTGAGGCCAATTGCCCTGTGTCAATAGCTTTGCACAAAAGTATGTAGCTGTTTTGTGTTAGTGCCCTGCAGTACTAACAGTGAAAACCCTAGAGTTTTAGCCACCTGTGTGACACAGCTGTGTCACAGGTGGTCTTCTGCTCTATGACTCAGGTACATCTCTGTACCAGGGGAGAGCTTGAAAATGCTAAAGTACCTGCACTGCGATAGGCGGTCTGATGTGTCAGAAGTCTGTCGGAGGTTCTCTCCTTATAGGTATTAGAGTTTGAAGTATGCTGAGGGCATGTCATGTGCCAGGACCGGGCTAAGTAGTGCGGCTATCAGCTAAGGGTTCACCTGTGTGCGCCGCCGGTGACACAGGTGTCGGTCTGCCTGAGCCGGGTACAGTTGGGCGTAGGGTGTAGCTGTGTCACCGGTGGTTGACACCGGTGGCTCACTTAATCCTACGTGGCAACAGGGTAACGGTCAGGTGCCTGTGGACCCTATATATAGGGAACCAGGGGAGGACTCTGTCCTCAACCTTGCTCAAATCAGTGATTCACATTCGACCGTTGCAAAGCCTCCAACCACTCCACAAGAGCCAAGAGCCTAAGGGTTAGTTCGAGTGGGTTTGTGAGCTAGAGCACGAGCAAAGGTTCCTCCAAGAGATTGCTGCTGCATCATCTGTTACTCTTGGAGTTTGTCTACTCCTAGACAGGTATAGGAGTTGCTGGTATCACCCAAGCTTGTGTGGGCTGAACCAGTAGTTTGTGAAGGTGTTCTGAGGTCTACCTGCTGCAAGACAAAAGGATCTCCACAAGCAAAAGGAAGAGTCCTGAAGGATCAGGTACTCGGAGAAGAAGCACGTTTTAGTGCTGGCCAGCTCTTAGGAGTGGTCTCTCCAACGGAGACGTACCTTCTCTGCAAAGAGTTGGGAACTTCGGTGAAAAACCCCTGAGTCTCCTTTACTTTCTTGTATTGCATGCATATCTGTTTATCTTTGCTTGCTTGTGTCTCTTAGACTTGATCTGCTAAGTTTACCTTTTTCACCTGTGCTAGATTACCTTTATACCTGTGTGTGATCATCTGTTACACAGTTGCTTCATTCACCTGTATTCATCTGTGTCAGCACCTGTGTCACTGGCAGTCTAAGTAGAGCACCTGTGTTAGGTTAACTCTTCACCGGTGTCTTCCACCTGTGTGACAGCTATGTATTAATTTACACATAGTTTCCACCTGTGTCACTCATCTGTGTCACAGCTGTCCACTATTAACTTGTGAAGTTAATCTGACAACTTAAACAAAAGATTAAAAGAAGGGAATTTTATAAGCCAACTATTCACCCCCCTCTAGTCGGCATCTCGGTCCTTTCAGCGTCCCCTCACTGCCACGTGAGCATCATCTCTGTCGCCGTGTCAGGACGACCTTAACTCTGCTGCGGCGTCGCTCGACCCACGGCCATTCGGCCTTCGTCAAACCACCAAACGAGCAATGCTTGTACGACACTCGTACTAGGGGCTGGGTGCCATGCCACATTGAAAGTAAAATGCCCCGTTCAGGGCAAAATGCTCCATCCTGATGGATGTTTAGGCGACGCTCCGTCCTGGCGGATGTCGAGGCGACACTCTATCACGATGTCGAGGCGACGCTCCGTTCCGGCGGATGTCGAGGTGACGCCCCATTCCGGCGGACGTCGAGGCATCGCTCCATCCCGGCGGACATCGAGGCAACACTCCGTCACGACGTCAAAACGACGCTCTGTCCCGGCGGACGTCGAGGCCATGCTCCGTCCCGGTGGACGTTTAGGCGAAACTCCGTCCCGACGGACGTCAAGCCAACGCCCCGAGCGGACATCGAGGTGACACTCCGTCACGATGTCAAGACAACGCTCTGTCCCGGTGGACGTCTGGACGACACACCGTCACGACGTCGAGGTGACGCCCCGTTCCAGCGGACGTCGAGGCGGCGCTCCGTCCCGGTGGATGTCAGGGCGACACACAGTCATGATGTCGAGGCGACGCCCCGTTCTGGCTGACGTCTAGGCGACGCTCTGTCCCGACGGAAGTCGAGGCGACACTCCGTCACGACGTCAAGGCGATGCTCCGTCCTAGCGAACGTCGGGACGACACACCGTCACGACGTCGAGGCGACGCCCCGTTCCGGCGGACTTCGAGGCGACACTCCATCCCGGCGGATGTCGAGGCGACACTCCATCACGACATCGAAGCGACGCTCCGTCTCGGTGGACGTCGAGGTGAAACTTCGCCCTGGCGGACATCGAGCCAATGCCCCGAGCGGACATCGAGGCGACACTCCGTCACGACGTCGAGGTGACGCTCCGTCCCGGTAGACGTCGAGGCCACGCTTCATCCCGGCAGACATCGAGGCAACACTCCGTCCCGATGGACGTCGAGCCAATGCCCCGAGCGGACATCGAGCTCAACACTCCGTCATGACATCGAGGCAAAATGTTCCATCATGGCCTGTGCGGCAACCCCGCGAAAGCGGCCTGTGTAACAACCTCGCACGACGGCCTCGTGCGGCAACCCCGTGCAATGGCCTCACGCGATGACCTCATGCAACGACCGAAGTTTGAAAGAGCTGGGAGAGGCAATCACGGTAGCCCGCCCGATGAGGCTCCAAGAACCTGCCCGCCCCGAGTTTGGGGGAGTTTGGGGAAGCTAGTGGAGAAAACACGTCCGGCGAGACTCCTCAAACCTTCCAAGACCGCAGACCTCATCGAAGCAGTCGTGGTGTCGCGATAGCCCACCCGACGAGCCTCCAAGAACCTGCCCACCCCGAGTTCGGGAGAGTTCGGGGAAGCTAGTGGAGACAACACGTCTAGCGAGGCTCTTCGAACCTACCAAGACCGCGGACCTCGTCGAAGCAGTCGTGGTGTCGCGGTAGCCCACCCGACAAGGCTCCAAGAACCTGCCCGCCCCGAGTTCGGGGGAGTTCGGGGAAGCTAGTGGAGACAACACGTCTGGCGAGGCTCCTCGAACCTACCAAGACCACGGACCTCATCAAAGCAGTCATGGTGTCGCGGTAGCCCGCCTGGCGAGGCTCCAGTAACCCGCCCGCCTCGAGTTCAGGGGTGTTCGGGGGAGCTAGTGGAGACGACGTGCCCGGCGAGGCTCCTCGAACCTACCAGCGACCGCTCCAAGAATCGTATCTCTACTCGCCCAAAAGCATCGCAACGTAACAAGAGATAACCATGATGGCATTTTCGTGTGAAGGACATACAGCGCTTGTTCGTGCGAGACATACACGAGATGATCGACGTTTAAGAACACGGTTGCTATTCTCTCTCTACCCGTTCACCGTCCTAACGCAACAGCATCAATGCATGGAACATACGATCGCCGTACCTGCACCTCATCTACCCCGTATAGCAGTTTTACATAAACAAAAAATATTACAAATAACAGTCCACGGTACAGTCTGCCACATTGCACGCACGAGCAATCCGCATATATCGTCTACGATGCCTTACATAAGAATAAAGCGGCTGCAGTCCATTGTCTGTCCATGATATGTTTCCCACTTCATACAGGACATACATACGCGCAATCATCTCATACATCCCGGCTTACCGTATTAAGCATTAAACAGGTTAACATATATATACACATTGCATACGCATAAGCCAAGCAGATCGCGAGAAGGGACCATTACCCTTGATGACCGTGCAGCGAGGAGGCTACGTTCCAGGTGATGACGGTACCCTCGCCCTTGCGTTCTGCTCAGGTAGGACGTCGACAGCAGTGCGAGATGGCGACGACACAGGCCCCGAGCAGTGGTAGCGTGGGCTCCGGAGCAGACCCCCGGTGACACGGCGCAGCGCAGGGGAGGCAGTGGCGCCTCACCTCGGGGAGGAGCCGGAACAGCGGCAGGCTCGGGAGTAGCGGGGCACGCCGGAGCCATGGCAAGCGCGGAAGCGCGCGGGACCAGCGGCGTGGTCGCCGGACCGGCGGCCAGTCGCCGGAGCAACAGCGGGGCACGCGGGACCAGTGCGACACGGGGCTAGCAGCGGCGGCGCCAGAGCCGTGGAGGATGGGATTGGCGGCGGGCGCCGGAGCCATGGAGGAGCGGGCCACGCGGGGCTGGCAGCGGTGGCGCTGGAGCCGTGGAGGACCGCGCGGGGCCGGAGCAACGGTGGGCGTGGAGCACGTAGGACCAGCAGGCATCGCGGCGATGGCGCCAGAGCAAGCGGCGCACGGCGGCTGCCGGTGGCGCGGGCGTGGTGGAGAGTGGGGGTGGGGGTGAGGCTGTCGGTGGTAGGGGATATTTATCCCCCCACCCCCAACCGACCAATGAGGTGGGCCGCGGCCCATTTAGGCAGGAGGCGGTTGAAAAAAAGGGGAAGAGAAGAAAAGGAAGAGAAAGAAAGAAAGAAAAGGGAGGAAAGAAGAAGAAAAGAGGAGGAAGGAAAAGGAGAAAAGAGGAGGAGGAAAAAGAAAAAGAAGAAGAAAAGAGGAGAAAGAAAAAGAAGAAAAGAGGAGGAGGAAAAAGAAGAAAAAGAAAGAAGAGAAAAGAAAAATAAAAGGGAGAAAGAAGTTGTCGGTCCGGCCTGCGCGCCAACCCCTCGGAATTGGTGCGCCGGCTCGGACGGGCGTCACTCGACCGCCCAAACCGGCAAGGGGCTACTGTTGGGGGAAGGGTCCCCACGCTACCCCAAACCGACGGGCTTCTCCTGCGAACGTCAAGATCCCCCTCCCTGAATCGACACGTTTTACTCAGCGTCAACAAACTCCGCTGGCATCGCCGACGACGTCAAGGCCACGCTCCGTCCCGCCAGACGTCGAGGCCGTGCTTCGTCCCGGGGGACGTCGAGGCCGCGCTCCGTCTCGGCACCCAGGACAACACGTCACCGCAGTCGTGAGTGCTGGGGTATCAGAGTACTAGGATATTCCATGAGATTCCTAGTAAAAGACCAAAATACCCTTGAAGGTGTGTGGTCGTCCGAAGGGTATAATTATAATCTCGCTCTTTTTACTCCCGAACCCTATAAATACCCCCCATGGGGTAGAGAGAGAGGATCCATATTTTCACATATAAACCGTAATCCCTGAAATCAATATGAGAATTTTCACTTCGTCCCGACACGAGAGTTTTCATTTATCCTCGATACGAGTGTTTTACATTCCACCTCGTCAGTCGCAGTAACACGCGCTCCTCCTCGACGGACACTACACTTGCTCGTACTCCTTCGGTACTCCTAGAGGTCGACGTAACCGATCGGGGTGCCTCAAGTACACTGCCTAATCCCGTAGCTACGACAGAAGGAATGTAAGTTTTCTGCCCAAATTATGTGCATTGTGTGATGTATAAAAAAAACAAGAATGTGAGGCCTATAACAACATTAGTAAGTGTACGCAATTTTATACATCACGCAATGACCATATTGTTTTTTCTAAAAACTAGCAGGATAGATGTGCATCACGCAATGACCATATTGTTTTTTCTAGAAACTAGCAGGATAGATGGAGCATTTTCCCAGCAAGATTTACTACGTGCTATCATATTTGGTATTATTATTTTCATTAATTTGTCTCCCCTCGCTAATTTTCATTTTGATTTTATTCGCCACCACATTAGTTTTGTTATGTTACTCAAAATATAAAAGAAATTTCAGCCAAAAGTTAAATTCAACTGGTAACTTTTATTTAAATTAATTTTAAAGTTTAATTTAGGAAAATAGAGTTATATTTCATATATAAATCAAGGTGCTAAGTTTTATTTAAAATTAATTTCAAAATTAAATTAGGAAAATAGAGTTACATTTCATATAAAATGTCAACCCTAATTTTCATTTAAAATTAATTCTAAAATTTACTATTGAGGACAACAGAGTGTATTATTTGTCTACCTAATATATAAACCCAACAAGTAAGTTTCATTTAAAATTGTGAAATTGAATTGATGAAAGTAGAGTTATATTTTTTTTTCATCTAATAAGAGTTTTGTCTACTATACATCTTATTGGATTTCTAAAATAGAGTTGTACACTTTATCCATCTAATATGATTTATTCACACGCTACAATCTAGATTCACCACGATTAATGGGAGATATTTTAGTTTATATATGAACAAATGTGATGGTTTCTTTTCTTATCGTTTTAATACTCCATAATAAAAGATTTGCATGTTGATGATTTATTTATATACGATTTTTAAACATATAATTTCGGAGAGTGGTGCCATATTTTTTTTCGTAAACCACACCAAAGTTGCCGAATGGATCTTGGAAAGCCGTACATGTGGCGCATGATTCCTGGCCGTTGATTTCGCGCCGGGTTATATATGAAGGCAACGCAGCAATGGCGTGCAGTGCGTGCAATCCGTTACATGGTCTAAAACTCCATAGGCTCCCATGACGCCACGTCTCGTTCCCACTCACCTGAGGATAAACCAACACTAGCTCCCAGATGCGAAACGCAAGGGATCGATTCAATGCACGTCCGCAAGCGCGTCGTCTCGCACAGTTCCTTCACGTAGACGATCGATAGAGAGATGTGGCCGTCGTCGTTGTTGCCGGCGGTGTTGTACCCGCCGCCTGCGTCGGTGTTCGTGACGGCGATGTCGGTGGTGTCGTTCGCGTCGCTGGCGTCCGCGGGCCTCTCGGAGCTCCGTGGCGAGCACATGGCCTACTCCAAGTTCTGGCACGTCGTGTCCGGTCAGCAGCAGAAACGAGCTGGCACCGGCGGCACCCTCCTGGCGAGCCGCGACGGGATGCTGGTGGCCTACGCCCCGGCGCTCGTCGCCGCGGCGGCATCTTTCGCCGTGCCGGGTGCCGTGGAAGGGCTCCGCGCTCAGCTCCTCGCCGCCGCGCTCGCCGTCCACTTCCTCAAACGGGTTCTCGAGGTAATCAACGTCCTGCTTTAAGATTCACACTGGTATTTTTTTTTCTAGCAACCATGTAGAACAACTCTTGAGGTAGCATGAAAAGTTGAAAACTCAAATATACGAAGAGCCTAAGGGGAGAAGCCCTTTCGCATAATTTGCAAGCAAAATCACGAAAGCCATGAAAATATTTTAGACAATTTGTCTAATAGATAAGAATCATTTTATATGTGCTCTATCACATAAATCTATCTTAAGTCAAAAAACAATATTACATGTGCTCTATCGTATAAACCTATCTTGAGCCATGTTAACATCTCGCGTATTGAGATTCTCTCCTCTTTTTCTTTCTTTAGCTTCAGCTTTTTCTTGGTTATTACAGAACTAGAGGAACTTTTGTGCGTATGGCTTTGATGTGAGTGAAATCAGTCTGTGTGTCTTCGGCTGCGCTACAATGCCATACATACTACAAAATCGGACCTTTCATGTGATCGATAATTCTCCATGCCCCATTTATTCACTGTTAAAACTGCAGCACTAATGCAGCGAGGAATCGTCGCATTAATAACCACGCAACAAGCAACCGAAGAACACTGGACTTAAGCTTCAATGACCACTTAGCGTTTAATGTACGTAGCACTTGAACGGTGTCATATCAAACCGAACTGCATGCTTGCATCAGCTCCTTTCGTACATGCACTGATCTGCACGAGGCTCTAGCACACTCACATGCTAATTACCGTCATTAGCACATAACTCATCTGTTACATTTTTTAAGATAGAGGAGAGAGAATTACACCCAAAAGTTCTCGACACTCTTACTCTAGCAACCATTACACTTAAGGCATTTTATTATAAGAATATTTCTGTAATTTATGTAGGCCACTTAATATTAATATGATCATGATGGAATAATAAAGCATCAAAGTTACGGCCACGGAGGCTGAAATCCTAGAAAAAATGGCAAAAATGGCCCCGTGACCGGGATCAATACTAAAAATGGTCCCGCGACCGGGGCAATGATAAAAAAAATCGCCGCGATAGAACCGACAGCCGCCACGTATGCGTTATTGCGCTCGCTGGCCATGACCCCAGCCGGACAGACTGGCTGTCGCGGCCGGAGAGCGCGACAGCCGTCTGTCACGCCGGTCAGACCGGCTTGATCGGGCGGTCAGACCGGCTGTCGCGGCCGAATAGCGCGACAGCTCTCTGGGCGGCGCTGTCGTGGACGCGGGGCGCGACTGGATGCAATCGCGGACTTCTGGCGCGACAGTGCACACGTGACGGCTGTCCAGCCAATCGTGGAGACATTTTTTGCATTGCCCCGCGAGCGGGGTCATTTTTGGCATTGACCCCAGTTGCGGGTCATTTGTGTCATTTTTCTGAAATCCTAGTGGGCTGGTAGAGAAGACATGTATGGAGCGCCAGAATTTCACAAGAAATTTATATTCAACTATAACAGGGTTTCGCGTTCCAAACAGGGCAAGACGTACCGTTACTCGATTGTAATATAGATATATCTGCTTATTTTTAGGTACTGTTCATTCACCGGTACAGTGGAAGCATGCCACTCAACACGGCGCTCACGATCTCCTCCAGCTACCTGCTCAGCACCGTCACCATGATCTACGCGCAGCACCTGGCCGCCGGCCTCCCTGAGCCCCCAACCGACCTGCTCTACCCCGGCGTGCTCGTCTTCGCCGTCGGCATCGCCGGCAACCTCTACCACCACTACCTCCTCTCGCAGCTGAGGAAGGGAGGCGACGACGACAAGGGGTACAAGATCCCCAGGGGCGGTCTCTTCGAGCTCGTCACCTGCCCGCACTACCTCTTCGAGATCCTCGGTTTCTTCGGGTTCGCGATGATCTCGCAGACGGTGTACGCGCTCGCCGTAGCCTCCGGCACGGCGGCGTACCTCACTGGCCGGAGCTGCGCCACCAGGAGGTGGTACGAGTCCAAGTTCGAGGAGTTCCCGGCGAGGATCAAAGCTTTAGTGCCTTTTGTCTTGTAGCGAGTCTGGAGATTGCTTGGTGTGAAGTTTCGCGATTGGAAAACATAATTTGTAGAGTTCTGGTTCAGTATACGCACACCCTTTTAGGAAAAGAGTACGTTCATGATTGCCACAAGAAAAATGGCAAAGTTCGTTCTTAAGTCTACTTCAATCCAGCAGATGATAATGTAAAGTTTCTACCGTTAATTCGGCATACTATAAACCGTCTTCAACCCGAATGATACTATTCCATTGAACATCGATTGGGTTTTCTTCAACTCTGCCGGACTGAATTATGATCCAAACGTCAGATTCTGACGACCTGGTGAATGAAATAAAAGAAAAAAATTATTGCCTCCGGCCTCTGCATCGAAAGAATGCGCACAACCATAAAAGTTTACACAGTCATAACAAGGCGTCTCTCGGCGTAATAAAACAAGCTATATAAACCTCTCCAATCAACCTAATCTCAAGAACTACATAATCTATTACATAACACCATCCACGTTGAGACATAAATTCCCTAACAATTGCCTCCATCCTGTCGCCACCCATCACCATGCTTTCATTGTCCTCCAGTCGGTACAGCAAAGACCATGACCGCATTCAATTGATACAAAAGTAGATAGCTTACAAGGGGTTTGAAACTTTCTTCATGTCAAACACAATATCATTTCTGCGTGGCCAGATGGATCAACAAATAGCACTTGCCCTCACTAAGATTTGAGCTCGTGTAGCTCCCTTCATTCCAATAAGCCAACTCCCGGACAAATTGGCTATACTACGATGTCGTGGAAGGTTAAATGCCAAATATGTCGAGAACCATGTGAAACGAGCGAACCGGCAGTCGATGAAGAGGTGTTGGATGGTCATAGAAGCAAGAATGCTTGCCACCTTGCCAATTCCTTTAGCCAAATTATCCTTAGTAAGCACTACCCCGCTCTGGAGATACCAATGAAGACCTTTATTTTTAATGGTATTTTTGGACGCCAAAGGCGCAATTGCCAATGGCACTGCTATCTACTAAGAATATTTGGTCTAATGAGGGCACTATACATGGCTTGTATCGAGAACTGCCCATTAGAGTGTAATTCCCAAGAGAACACATCCTTGCGCGTAGTAAGGGACATCAACTATTAGTTGAACTAGATCATTCCACTACTCCAACTTAGGCCCTATAATAGCCCTTCGGAACGAGACGTTCAGGGGTACAATGCTCATTACCTCTACAACCGCGTGCCGTGTGTTTTCGCGGGTGACATATAGAGCAAAGGCTATCGATGCTTAAAGGCCCAGCCATCTAATAGGACATGACCATTTTGGATACAATTTTTGCTACTCTTCCTCAAGTCAAGAATTAAGCTTAATACAAGACAAGGAGCAGCAAGAGAATGATCAAGATTTGAAGATACAAGTTCATGATGATCAAGCCTAGAAGTGCAAAGACTACAAGATTGCATGAAAATGATAATGTCTGACAGTCTTCTACAACCAATTAATGCCACCATGATGAAGCTATGAAGCTTGGTTGAACCATACATAAAGTCTACATCATTATTTTGACTAGTATCAGAATTAGTAATATTCTAAGTTGTACTAGTTGGTGCTGCACCACCTTATTTGGCCTTGGGCTATGTAAACTGAGAGGGAAGAGGATTCCTAGTCGTCCTCCACTCTTTGGTCAACTCCATTGCTTCCCTCCACCTTTATATACAGGTCGAAACCCCAAGGTTTAGTCGGGTTTTGTTTAGCTAAAAGTTAGCCATGTTACAACTTTGTGTGCTTTAGCTGTATCCAATAAGCAAATATCAAGACCGCTTTTTGAAACCCCACTGTATCCTCGTTTTGCTAATATATGTTGATGTGCATCATTACATTTATGTCATCTTTTGCATTAATATGAAATTAAGGAGAATATTAAATCTCAAGAAATAGCAAAAGTGCAACATGAAAAGCAAGAAATACCGTAAATACAAATTATGAGTAGATCAAAGATCTATTAGGCAGAGAGATTTTTCAATGTTGGAATCTCTTTAAAATCTATATATAAATTCAATATCATATTTCTGAGCCCTTGAAATTTACCTATTTTTTGAATAAATATATCACATACTTGCAATTCAAACCCAAATTTGGGTCAAATTTGAAACTCATTTGGTTTGAATTCAAAAATCAATCCTAAATTCAAAGCAGGAAAACAGAAATAAAAAGAAAAAGAGAAAAATAAACCACGGACTAGGCTGAAACCTAGCCTGTATAGCTGGCCCAGCCCAAGGGACACGCCGTGCGCGTGCCTGACAGCGATGAGATGCCGATAGGTGGGACCCGCCTGTAAGGTCCCTCGTCTTCCCCAGCACGCACCGCAGCTGTGTGTCGCACACGCCCGTCGTGCATGTCACCTCCTGCTTGCTAACACAACGCGCCACCTCAGCTTGCGCTAGTGCGCCACCACATCGCATTACCTCACCTGAAATGCCGAAACCTCCAAGTTCTATATCGGAAGTTGTGAGTTCTTCCACTTTTCCATTAATAGCTAGTTTTTGGGGGGTTGGTAATATACCCGAAGCCTCTTTGCTGAAGAGAACTTTTGCTAATCTATTTCTCTACACTCTTGAGTACTACTCTATATTTTCTCAAGTCCAAGTTATCATTCTTGTGAGGAAATCTTTTAGAGAGAGATCGAGCCATAGTTGAGCATCATGCAAAAGTTCATCTCCAAGTCAAACTAATTGAAATCTGTTACTCTTGGAGATTGGCGTCTCCTATACGGATATGAGTCGCTTTGAAGCCTTCAAGAAGATTGTGAAGAGCCCTAAGACGTTTTTAAGGGTTTGAGCTCGCGTACCGCAAGATAAAGAGCTACCACAAAAGAAGGGAAGTTCCGCGTCGACAAGTTTCTTTAGGAAAGAGCATGATTTGGAGCCGGCTTCGATAGTTGGATCAAACTTCCTTAATGAAGACATAGTCGCTAAAGGCTCAACTTTCTGCAACAAATCTCGTATCTCCTGTATGGTTATTTCCTACACTTTTTACACTTATTTTTTACTTGTTTCTCCTGTATGCTATATTTATTAGGACTATGTAGTGTTTTAGAGGTACTCATGTGAAAATCAGTTTTAAGATTAGTTGTACTATTCTACGTAAGCTAAACTAGGAACAATAGAACTAACTCATCAGGCAAGCGATAGAAACTAACTCATCAGGCAAGCGATAGAACTAACTCATCAGGCACGCGCTAGGACTTCCCATCTGACTCCGAAGGATCTTAATGTAACTAATCACGTCTAGTGTCTAAATTGTTGTATGGTTAATGATACAACATTTTGTTGCTAACAAGCTGCAAACAAAGATACTAGTACCTAGGTTAAGGAGATCTGATAGAGGCCTGGCATGAAGAAAAGCAGTAATATGAAGGCTCTATAGTGATTATTATCCACTGCAAATAGTCTCTAAGTCATACATAAACAAGTTTCACAAGAACTACTATAAGCATAGACAACTATCAGTTTCTTCAGAATAACGCTGTGAAGGTCGAACTATTTAATAACTACAGAAGAGACTTTCTAATGGTTAAATGACAAAAGAGTGCTGTTCTAAGATATCTCCTATGTATTTCTCCTACCTTGTACTTGGTATCGGAAATGAGAATAGCACCTCTTTATCTCGCTAGTCATGAATCCTAACCATCCTGTTACAATGATCTTTGGTCCTAGAAACTTCTCTAGAAATATCCATTTGTTGATATCTCTTTCTGACAAGAGATAAATTTAAAGTGCTAGTTTTAGTTGTCGAATTTGCTTCACATTTTCTCAACTATCCCCCACGATGCAAATTCTATGTCTATGACTTGCGCATCATAGTACTCTTTTTAAAACATTTGAAAGTATTTTGATTTAATATTCGTAAGCACTTCTTAGAAAATTATCCTCTTTCGTCATAAACAAACTAAACAAAGAGCAAATCATAGACAAAAGAGGAAAACCAGAACAAGAGAACAAATCAAAAAACGATTGCAACCAACCTTCCTAATCCAGAAGTTTAAGCACTAGAATTCGACATAGAAGCACAGCCGTGCATCCATGTGGCATGCCATTATTGATCTTTGTCGGACCAAGCTGCATTAAATAAGATCGAACACACCAAACCAAATCACTCACTCAGCTACCGTACCGATTCACTCCGTGTCCATGTGCTCGACACACGAACTTCCTGACGAGCCGCACGAGCTCGTCGGCGCGCTCCGTCCACGGGTCCACCACGAAGAAAGAACCCGTGCTGTTCCCCGGGCGAACTCCACGAACTCCACCTCCTTCCCCCACTCCTCCTCCATCCGCCTCGCGTACTGCGCGTTCCGGTCCCGGAGGACGTCTGTGCTCCGCCGCGACGACGAGCAGGGGGCCATCGCCACGGCTTCCAGCCCCGGCGCCTCCGGCCCTGCCGGGTTGATTGCCGGGTGGTCACCTCGTCGCGCCGTCCGGAAGGGCGAGCCGCGCGTACCGGTCGCTCATCTCCGTGGTGAGGAACGCGCTGGCCGGAGGCGCACTCCAGCTCGGCGCGCGTGCGGGCCTCGCCGGCCATGGCCGGCATGAGGAGGACGTACCCGCGGAGTCGGACCTGCGGGGCGAGGCCGGTCTTGCCGAACCTGGCCGCCACGTGATGGGCGATGTTGCCGCCGGCCGAGTCGCCGGCCACGAAGACGAGGGAGAAGTCAGCGGCGCCGGCGAGCCAGGGTTCCGCGGCGGCGGTCGAACGGAGCCACTCCATGGCCCTGACCCCCGTCCTCCTGCGCCGCGGGGAGGCGGTGCTCGTGTGCGAGGCGGTAGTCGAAGGAGAGAACGACGGCGGGGAGCTCGGCGGCGAGGCGGAGGCACCAGGCATGGAAGTTTGGCCAGCGACCGAGCCGAGGCAGAAGCCGCCGCCGTGGAAGTAGGCCACGACGGGAAGCCGCGCGTCGTTGGCCGCGCCGAGGTGGCCCGGCTTGTAGAGGCGCGCGTTGAGGTCGTGCTCGGGGCTCGTACGTGACGTCCCGCCACTCGACGCCGAGGGTCGCCGTCGGGGACGTCATCCACCGGGAACGCCGGCTCCGCGCTCCGCCGAACCGTGCCGTCGCTCATCAGCTGAACGGCACCCCGGCATGTCCTCAACCACGTACGGCCCCGGCGACGACATTGCCCTACACCACTAGCTCTCGCGCAAAATGCAAACTATAGCTAAACGCAAGTAGTGAGTAGCGAGGTTAAAGGAGGAAAATATGATGGTTCTGCGAATGCACCTATTAGAGTTTTCCACTTCTGATTATATCTAGAATTTTAAAAGGAAGTTTAAAAAATCATATGCACTTTGTTAAAATATGACTATTACAACATATGTAAAAAAATAAGTGCGTGTCGCATGTTATACGCTGCTATTCACTATTGCATCTTATCTTAAATTGTTATGTTTTATAACCAAAATTTGGAGGCGTATACTTCATATTATAACCGTATATGTCTAACTTTATTTAGATTTTTTAATTTTAAAATATGTATTTTAAATTTTTTAATAATGGGTATAAATATCCCTGTGTGCATAAAATCCACACGCGATTAAAAGAAGTACAAATAGAGAGAATTAATTAGTGGTAGCATTTTGCATTTAAGTGTGGGCCAGAAACTGAGACACGTACGTACTGCCCGTGGGGAACGCACTTGATGGCACTCAGGGCTTGCTTGTTTCTTTGAAGAGTGGGGGCTGCTTGTGGAATTGAATTGGGACCGTGGAAATGGAGTTCCGATTCAACTTTAGGCTGACGAATAGAAATAATATAAAATTACCATGTGATGTTATTTTGAATTATATAGAGTCGTGAGAATGTTTGATTCATCTTAGAAAAAATATAAGTATTTTTTAAGAGGTTGGAAATTGCGGCGATACGCACAGACGAAGTGACTTCTCGACTGTACATATCTCACAGAGTAGCACAACAGAAGCATTGCAGTGGTCCATATGATACAAACATAATTTACAAACTCGGAATACAACATAAGTCTACAACACATTCCCAAAAGTACGGGAAATTTAAAACGTTATTGTTTGGTTACAGCAAAAGTCTTTCTACAACTCTCACCTATCCGACCTATTACTTCTACTCGGTTGCGTTGTCGTCGCGGTAGTCGTAGTAGTAGTCCACGCCTTCTTCTTCTTTCGTCGGTGTCGGTTCTTCAGCTTCTCCTTCGTCGACCTCGACGTAGACGATCTCCTACTCTGCCGTCGGCTCACAGTCTAATCAAAGGAATTAGATAGAGGGATGAGTACAGAAGGTACTCAACAAGTCCAGGAATAGCAAAGAGGTGTTTAATGCACTATCTACTGAGAACGGCAACGTTCTCCAAAAACAATGCAGTTTTCAAAGGTAAGAGAGTCAAGTTTTAGTTTAAGAGACTAATGATCTCCTGTCTCACAAGCTGCTAGGATTCCCGATGAATCCCTTTCTTGCCGGGTTCGCAGTTCCAACCGGGAACACGGAGTGACTTAGCCACAATTCTATACACTCTGCAGAGGTGCGCAACTGTACCCACAAACGATCTTGGTCATGTGTCTGAGTTTGCAAGGCTCATTCACATTCCCCTAATCACAAAGCCTTTTCGTCGCCCGCTCGGTCATACTCCGCGTCGTAGTCCGTACAGGACTACCGGTCCCCAATTCAATTATGGCTAACCCAACGGTCAATACCACCTTTTCAAATAAGATGTGGCTAGTCCGGCGACTAATACCACTTGCTCAATAAGTTGTGGCTAGCCCAGCGACTAATACCACTTGAATAAATTGTGGGCAGCCCTATGGCCGAACCACATCAACAACTGTGGGTAGCCCTATGGCCAAACCACCTTCCCGGTAGCCGATCCCACTACCGAGGTCTTGCGTTCCCAGGGGAGTATGAACCTAGGGCAAAGGTACTTCGGCTCAGCCCCACCCATACAGGGTATGTGGTATGCGCGATCACTACGGCCCTTGAACACAATCGATCATTGGTTGCATTAACCTTATATGAAACAAACCCGTGTGATGAAATCCACCTTCCCAATGTGCCATCCGGCACCCATACCAGGATTTCATCACCCACCATGCCATCGCCCAAGAACCGGCGATCCAAAATAAAACAACAGTTGATTCATCTTTAGAAAATAGATTTTTGTGCATGTTATAGACAAGAGGGAAGTTTCGGAAAACGTTCTCAACGGATATGAACAAGAAACTGGACTTGCCTGGTAACGGATAAGTAGTGGAGTTCGACTGGTCTGCTTGCGGAACTCCGGTTTCTGAAGAAAACAATATAGTCCGATGAGGGCTAATCCAGAAAAATCTCCGAGCATGAATGCAAATGACATGGTATTATGCATATATGCGAGTATGGTGCATTCCAATTGTTTGAAGGAATTAGCTATAAATTTCTTAGATATTTCCTTAAAAGACTTAGAATTTCTCTAAGGGATAATCCAAACGTGGCATATTTTAAATCTTGCGTTAATTCTTCGCATTATGACATTTACCCACTTTAGTCTTTGATTACTCCACTTGAAGGTCTAACAATTTTATTTATACCATCCATTTTAATAAGGAAAAACAAATAAGATCCTATGAGATTACTTTTAGGGTTTAACTTCTTTTTAAAGAATAACACATTTACTCAATCTAAAAGTAATTCACAACTTAAGCATATATGTATGCATCCATAGTCCCATTTTTATTTACCTCTTTCCTTTCTTGCTTTAAAGAAATAAAAATACATGTATCTATATATATATATATATATATATATATAGATTTTTCTTTTTAATCATTTTCTTAACTTTTATTCCATTTCTCTTTTATTTCTAACCTCTTTCTTCTTCTTTTTTTAACCATCTGGCCTCTCCCGTACATACACAGGGGCTAATCCCCTTCTCCCCCTGCCCTATGGCTCTCTCGGCTGCTCCATGCGCCGCCGCCGCCATGCGCGCCTCTCGCCGCCGCCGCCCGATTTGGTGCCGCCCCGGCTCCTGGCTCCCCCCGAGCTTCTGCCTCGGTGCCGCCGCCGCCCAGCCTGCCATCGTCTCCGTCCGCTCGGAGTTACCCGAGCACCGTCGCCTCCCGGTGCTCAACCCCGGCCGCTGCCCTGCTCCTTGCGCCGTTGCCCCGGGCTTGGTCCGGTGCCGCTCTGGCCTCGACTTCGCCCAGCCCTGCTCCGGATTGCCGCCTCGGTCGCCTCGCCACGCCGCTCGAGTGGCTTGCAGTCCGGCGTCGTAGCCCGCCTCCGACGGTGCTCCGTCGGCTCGTCCCTCGCCGGTGGCGTGGCGAGGTCGCTCGTGCCATCGTCTTTCATCTCAGGTAAGTGTTCTTCCTCAATATCCTTCTCTATTTCCCCCCAATTTCCAGTCCCAGGGTTCTTCTCTCATCTGGTAAGCATGCTCCTCTGAAATCCTATTGCTACTAAGCTCCCAAGATTTATTGGTAATTTGGCCGGTTGATCTCAGTCCTGTGCCGATTAGTTCATCATATTGAGAGAACAGATGCTTCACTTAACCTCTAGTTCATTGCCTTATGGTTTATTCTTATATTTGCTATTCGGTACCTCTGAATACTAAGCTAATACCCCAATTTACTTGATGGTTATACCCTTCTTATTGTGCTGATTCAGCTATTTAATTAAGGACAATGACTGATGCTATTACTGATCTTAGCCTCCTTTTCCTTGCCTACATGTGTATACATGTTTCCATATCAGTTTTGTTAACTGAGAAGAACAGATGCTGTGCTTGATAGCATACTGATAAGAACACATGTGCCATGCCTGATACGGTTTGTTCTTTGATTTCTACATGTATGCATCTATCAGTTATTAAACTGAAGGAACAGATTCTAAGTTTGGTTTTTAACTTGTTAGTGATGGTGCTCATGTTAGCTAGCCACTTGAGCTTGATAAGAACATACTGCTATACTTGGTTTTGGCCTACTTTCATAAGAACAGATTGCTATACATGGTTTTTAAATGGCTAAAGCCAATACCTTGTATCTGTACCATTTTTTGATTATAACTGATAAGAACAGAGTACTACCATGTTGCCTATGTGTTGCCTTGGTTCATGATGATGTTTCTCTGAGAAGAACTTTGAGAAAGGTATATAAGAACAGATACTTCACAAGTTGCCTTTTAAGAAAACCTAATGATGAAACTAAGCTGAAGGTCCCATTACCATGCTAAATGTATGTGCATGTGTATTTGGGTTTGTATGCTATCGATGATTTTTACCTTGTATTGATTTGAACAGAGGTAAGATGGCTTCCTATTCTCCTATGCCTTGCCACCCTTCTGGTTCCTGGTTTCCTAATCTCCTCTCCTGCTCGTGCTGATCCAGCTATTCTTGAGGTGCTTGAGGCTTTGGTCTCTTGGAACTGTTTTTCCTAGCTACTTGGCTCAGTTCCTGGGAATGCTAGTTTCGATGGCTCTTACTACTGTTGTATTGCCCCTTCTGGTTGTCTTGCTCATTCCTACTAGCTCTAGGTTGCCTAAGTCGGTTATGGGATATCCCACTGATATTTGCTGCAGTATTCGGGTGATGGCTCCTGATACATGCGAGCTGCCTTCCTAACTAAGGAACCTGACATTGGTCAAGCTCTACTAGCTGCTGGACCTTTCCCAATGGGTTTATGCTTATCTGGTTTCAGATATTTGTTTTGGAGAAAACTTGTGGCTGCTTGGATAGAACTCGATGGATGTGATGCCTTGGAATTGAAAAACTTATTTGATGGATAAGACTTAGGAAATTTTGATCACTTATCTTCTTCACTGATTCTTTTTCATGACTTTAAAACTTTTTAAAACAAAACTATGGAGGTAAGTAGTATAGGAAAATAAAACCTATTTTACTATTCTCATCCCTTTTCTCCATATATAGTATATTAGATTGAATTGTCCGGTGAGGGTCTTAGCCACGTGGCCCTCGGACATTTTTAAAACAAAACATTTTCAAAAAATATTTTTAAAATTAGAAAAGTATTTAGGTCGTCGGCACTTTTTTGCCCCCGCGGCTAACCCCGCAGATGTCGGTGGAACCGTGCCGATAAGACCAACATTATTTTAAAATATGCTTTCGAAAACCCTGCCTCCTACAGCAACGGCGTGATTCCAACGGTCTCGAGTACCCATACTCGATGACCTCGGATGATCGCCAACATTTCCGAAGGGTTTCTCCCTTCGGCTCTCAGTGTTTCACGACAACTCAAGATTGAATACTTCGAAGACTCGGTGAGTAGGGTTTAGATGATGTATAGGTAGAATTGACAAGATGTAAATTTTTTCCTTCTTCTTTATTTATTCACTTGTAACCATATTGTATCACGACATTGTATTATTCCTTTAATTAATAGAGTTCAATTTCAATTATATTTGCCATGCACGAATACTATATGCCATGCGATGATGCGGATGAAATGCGAATGCACAACGACTTCCCCCTTCACTCTCTAACTTCCGACATTCCTTGGTAGACGAGGTCAACTCAGCAACGCGAGTTAACGAGCTTCCACATCACGTCGCTCATGGTTAAACCTAAAACCTGGGTTCTCACAGGAATCAATTGAAATTTTTCTATAAATCTAATGCAGATAATTCTTAGAAATTTTTTCTATCGATTGCAATCCTACGAATCAAATAATCCATATTTCTAAAAATTAAAATAGTCAAAAATCCTTTAAATTCCTTTAAATTAAAGAGGACCTACAAGCAGTGGCACAAACCTAAAGGGTGATCAAGGTGAGGCTAGACCCACTCTAAGAATTCATGTTGGCTTATATACCATAACCCAAAAAATTATACTACTAAGCCCACTCTATAAAAAAAATTATGTCAAGTTGGCCCACTTTTGCTTAAAATCTTGGATCCGCCATTGCCTACAAGTCAAATTATTTGTTTAGTTCGCAGGTAAATTGTTGGAAGGGAAATCGGAACCATGTGCCAAAGAGCAGGAAGAAGAGATGATCTTAGCCCATATAATTAATAATTCTTAGATAAATCTCAAAGTTTCATTAAATTGCAATGTGTGTGTAACGTGCTTTGTGTCATACTATTAGTGGAGGTCGAATGACACCAAAATATAAAGTGTTGTGTGTGACACCTCTTTTAGGATGAGAAGAAGAGACTACATAGGTGCTCACTCGCTTGCTCGCTCATCTCGCCACGCCCATGCGTGCGCGTCATGTGGGCTAGATACGACACACGTACCAGAAATTTTGGAGTTTTTATTTTGTCAGCGTAAATAAATGAAAAGTCAAGTGTTATCATGGGAGTTAATATGAGATGAACAGTTAGATGTTTTTAATTTAATTAGAAAATCATAACTGGCAAGTTATTGTGACTATTGCTATATGTAACTCCTTCTGTGACCTGGAAATCCGCACCCTGGCAAAGATGTGGTAACACTCCCCACTCTATACATATTTTCTTGTTCCTTTGTTATGCGCTACTTCCAAGCTACTCCGTCCCGTCGCATCAGCGTGCACTGGCAGACGGGAAGCGGGCTTTTGAAAGCATTTGTCCCTCATGAGCTTGCAACGAGTGGGGATAAATAAGGTTTTTGGAGAGCGCACGACGCGACTATTCGTTCATCCAAGTCCTCCGCCACGACATCCAAGATCTCCTCTACATCGTCAGGGACCTCTGCTATAACACTTAGGACCCTCCTCTGCGTCAGTCAGGACCTCATCTACAACATCAAAACCTCTTCTACACCATTCAGGACCTCCTCTACAACGTCTAAAACCTCTCCTATGACTCCATCCATGATATCCATGACGTCGGTTACATCATCTCCAACACAACGCCATCTTCTTACAATAAAAGGTGCATCTACATAGTCATAGTGATCCCTTTTTCTGACGATAGTTCCCATGTCAGCACGTATTTGTGATATAGAAAATGTGATATTCCTACTCAGTAGTCATTTATATGCCTAGTTTATACATACAATATTTGTTAATTAATAATACAATAATATTTATCATATTATATTTTTAGATTAAAATAAATCTAAAATTACTCATTATTTCAACAACAGCACCACAATGCCAGCCACATGAGCCACCGACTTGGAAGAAAAAATGGCGGTGTTGGTCACTCCAGATCGGGTGGCCAAAGCCAAGAGAGATTGCATTGATGACGAGGCCTGGCAAAGTGAAGAAGTCGAGTCAGAGGGTCGCCGGAGACTTGTCGTAGGGCATTGGAGAGAAAGGACAAATACTGTAGGAGTAATACGGAGTAATGCAAAGAGGCCGAGCTTTTGTCGGGAGACCCTTACGAGCTATGTGCATCGATCGATGCAAAGACCGGGGGCACCGCATCCTTCAGAAAAAGTGAAAAGACCCTAGTTTTAGTTGCGTGCTAATTTAGTGGCAATATTAAGCTAATAACTCTGATTCCATTGCTTTATGCATCCAAACAGCAGAATTATGCTACGCTAATTCTTATTTTTAATTCCGAGCTCAATTTCAGCATTCAAATGGAGCTGTCATTTAAATGTATTCAGAATATAGTTTTCTTCTTGGACGTGACAACAAATTTTTATTGATATCAGTATAGATTTTTATTGATATCAATGTCAGAATAGAATTGACCATATTTATGAGAAAAACTAGACCAAAAAATTGTATAGAGCTGGTTAATGAAAGAAAAATCGGGCAAAAACCCCGACAACGAGCAAATTATTTTGGTTGTTTGGTTGCTTGCATGGACTCCCAGGCTCGCATCCGGTCATGCAAAAGAGGCCCAAAATGCTGCACCGGCGGAAACGCCCAAATCCATCGTTTCCCCCGAGCCTATCCGCAGCGATGCAACGGGGTGCACCCGCGCATGCAGCCCGTGCACCCGCACATGCAGCAAAGCCCGAAGGGTATCCCACCCCGACTTCACATTTGCCTGCCCTAGCTCCCAGCCTCCTCTCGCCTCCGCCGCCGCCCACGCCCTCCGAGGGTTCGGCCGCCCCGTCCTCCCCGACCTTTCCAGCAGACGCAACCTCCCCGCTGCTGCTGCATCCAGCTCTCGTCGCCTCCCACCAGGTTTGCCCCATTTCCCCTAATTTTTTTGCCTCGTGCCGCTGCCGCCTGCCGGCCTCCGGGCTCTGCCGCTCCGGCCAACTGCTACTTGCCGGTTGAGCCACCGCCCACCGGTGCCTCCTGCTGCTGGTCGTGGTCGAGCCGCCGCCGCCGCCCTGCTCACGCGGTCCCCCCGGCTCCCCGCCTCCCCGCCTCCCCTGCTCCCCGCACTCCCCGGCTCCCCACGCTCCCCGCCTCCTCGGCTCCCCGGCTCCCCGCGCTCCCCGCCTCCTGCCGGCTCCCCGTCTCCCCGGCTCCCCGCGCTCCCCGGCTCCCCGTCTCCTGCCGGCTGCCGCTGCCTGCTGCTGGTCGAGCAATTGAGCCGCCAGCCTGCCGCGGCGCCGCCGCCGCCCGTCCGCCGGGTGTGCTACCCGCTCGGGTGCCTGCCGCCCGGGGAGTGAGTGCTTTTTTTTCTTTTGGGGGAAGAGTGAAGAGATGGACGTGAGCGATGGAGCCTGGGGAGTGATTGAATTTGTGCATATATATAGCATAAGGACTATAGTTTTCATACGAATTTTGGCATATACAGCATCAAAATTGACATGGTTGTTGATTACTTGTAGATCATTTCAAGGGAAAGGGCTGCAAGTCCAATCCTTATAACATATTACCAACAAAGGTTCACTTCTCTTTTCAGTTTCATATGTTTCAATTATGCAGTGTGATGTTGGTGTTAAAAGCTTTAGGCTATTATTTACTTCTCCTGTGCACACTAGAATTGATAATCTGCTATTTACTTCAATATTTTTAGATGGATGATTTGGCAAGAAAACGACAAAAATTGATTGTGAGAGGAGCTGGAATAGTTGCTGCTATGTGTGCTTTCATGTATTCCATAGTACGAAAGGCAAGGCAAAATACTCCTAGGATAACATATGGTCCAATGCTTCATAGGGATATAGCTAGGCAATCAAATTTGAGATTTATCTACCACACTAATGACACAAATTGCACTGAACAACTTAGGATGAGAAGAGCCCCATTCTTCCATTTGTGTAAATTGTTTAGGGAAAGAGATTTGTTGAGGGACAGCATTCACACTTGTATTGAGGAACAAGTAGCCATGTTCCTCCTAATAGTCGGCCACAACCATAGGTTTAGAGCTTTGAAACCTACCTTTAGACGATCTATTGAGACTATTAGCAGGTATTTCAAGGAGGTATTGTTTGCTATTGGCGAGTTACGTGATGAGATGATTCGGCCCCCTTCAACACAAATCCATCCTAAAATTCTTCACAGCGGTCGTTCCAACCCATATTCCAAGGTAAAAATTTAAACTAATTTTTTCTTAGCTTATTCTTTTTTAGGCCTGAATTTGCAAGGCAGCCGAATGCTTAAGGTAAAGGCTAATAGAGAGGTAAGGCTTTTGTACATTGGTGAAATCTGGACACCAATCTTTTGGTTTTGTAAAAGCAAAGAATGAGGTGTTTGTGGTGGAAAACTATTGGCATGTAATATGGAATTGTATGGTGGATGCTTGTTGCTTATTTCTGAACTTTGTAGGTGCTGAATTGTATGTTTTATCACTAAACTATTGCTGAACTATCAATATGTTGCTGAAATATCTGATTTGTGCTGAAATGTCCCTCATATTCTGACCGTTCTATTTTTATCATCCATGTGATTTGAAAAAGTGTAGCGTGGCATAGATAATAGATCATTAGTACGAAGCAAACGAGGAATATCAAATTTAACAGTACAATGTAAACCTTAAAAACTTGTCTGTCAGGCCTAAAAGAAGCAATAGCAGAAGTATTGCATACAGGTTACACATACAGCCAACCAAACAGCATATCAGATCAGCTTGTATCCCTTATGCAGGCAACCAAACACCAGCTCAACTCAGCATGCATCATCAGATGCAAGCAACCAAACACATACCTCTTGTATGCATTAAGCTTGGCGAGGATGAGCTTGCATGAGGGAGATGATGCGAGCCAGGATCATACGAGCAACGAAACACATCCTTAGCTAAACTAGGTCTGGAGCACCACCAAACAAAACAGACAAGTCGGCAAATTTGGCCCAGTACAACACACAGACAAAGCACACCCCAAACAGACACTACCAGTCGCGTCATTGTCATTACCCATTGCACCCATAACCCGGTGAATTTGACTTCACCGCATCAATGCCAGTGGGGGCACCTCCCCCTCTATCGCATTGAACCAACACGGGCACGTATGTCCACGTAGCCGACATGGAGAGAGAAGATAAATCCGAAGGGAAGTGGAGTTGTGCCTCTGTAGTCCTGAAAGGACGACGAACACGATCTGTCCAACGTTGTCCGCGTGTCAGCCGCACCCGTGCAACCAGAAAAAATCCATAACCCCCTACCTCGTCACCTCTGGCATCCGCAACACCATGCGAGGGTCAGGGTCTCCAAGGCGACGCCTCCAAGAAGGGAGTGATATCAAAAATGACACATCGCCTGATTTGACAGAATCAAGTCTGGATTTTTCACCCTGAGAGCATAAACCTCGAGGGATAGAGGAGTTCCTAGATGACGCCTCCAAGGAGGGAACGTCGCCGAAGAGAGCTGTCGTCGCCGACATCGCCAAAACGAAGCAAGAATTTCACCTGGAGCACCATGTGTCTCCACCCCAACTCGCGACCACAGGTCATGTGTGCTGCATCCGCCACCATGGCCACCATGACATGACATGTCGCAAGCAAACTCCACCACTGAACAACCAGATCTAGAGCAGGCTGCTCCCAAACCATGCCAGCTATGAGGCCAACCACCGCTCCACTGCCTAAGGCCAATTCTCGCATGCACAACGCTGCCAACTACGCCCATGCGTTGCCTCCTCCACCACCGAGCCAGCCGCCAAGCGTAGATCCACCGTCACAAGCCCCAAGCTAACCACGCCGCCAGTGCAACCACGACGACTGGCCGCTACTCCAACACCAGCCCAGCCCATGCCACCGGCCACGGAGCTACCGCTTGCTGCTAGCCTGTGGAGCCCACCCACCAGAACCGCGCCTGGGAGGCACCAGATGTGCCGTCCCACTAGCCACCGGATTTGAAAGCCACCGCTTGCCTGCATCCATCCTGCTGCCTTTTGTGATATGGCCACTGGGGCCCCCTCCAGACCCGCGACGAGCTCTAAGCTCTCCTGAACACGTGGTCACCACCAATGCCACGCTTCCAACTACCATGACCAGGAGCTGCCACCACATTCGGAGGTGGTGTCTCGCCGCCGTCGCTGGCACGGCAAGGAGGTGAGGTGGGATGGGCCATTAGGCTTTAGGGTTTGCTCGCCCCTAGGTCACCCTAAAGAGAGCGACACGGGAGCCCACCTGTTTAGAGAGATACCTATATTGCACGACATAGCTTATCAACCTTGGATGAAGTTCCCTGTTCCTTTCCATACCATAACAAACGTGTGCTCCATAGCCTAGGTATGCCATGTTGCATGATTCTCGCTATAAAATCTTTGTGTTTTAAAGATGCGCTAACATGTCGTCAAACCTTCAACCTAGACTTTTAAATGTGTAACAATCACTTGTTATTTTCTTCGTCATTATTTGTCTACAGGGATTGCGGAAAAGCCACGAATGCTCATAATATCAGCACATACATGTCGTATGATATATGTTTTACAGTACCGTGCAAAAGTGAATAATTTCACGGTAATGATAACTGCTGAATAGTTCTCAATCGGAAAGTATATGCGCTAAATTGTTAAAACTCAAAAGTTATTAAGCCAAAATTACAGGCGGTGAGTTGTCAATAATTAGGAGATATGAAATCTTGGAAATTTAAGGATGTGTGTAGTGCAATTTCGCCCTTTAATGGGAAAAGTAGTTAATTAATCGGATTCTAAATGTTAATTTGAAAGAAAATAAATCCGTCGCACGAGTTGAGCATGCTGCGTGCTGCTGCTAGTCCCATTCGCAACAGGAAAATCGGTGAGATGGCACTATCCCGGCCGTGTCTGTATTTACACTTCCTTCCCGTGCAACCAACATCATTCATGTTTATTGATCATCCGTGTCTGTATTAGCCTTGGTTCAATTAATTAATCCTCTGCACCAAACTGATGCTGAATGTCATCCAATGATATACTTGCCTAGACATGCAGTCGCAACAACATCATTCATGTTTATCAAAGTGCCTTTTCTCGTGGAGTAAAATATACTCTATTGTTTTCCCAAATGAAATATATACTTTTTATACATGTACACATAACTGCTTTAGAATATTTAGTCCCAAATTGTTTTGTAAAGTTGCAAGTGGCGTGTCGGTGCTCTAAGTCCACATTACGAGTCGAACCTTCTACAAGGACACGTTGTACAAGTATAAGAGTGGAGTCATGCTATTTTGTACATGTACGTGTCTCGTATTAATGCAAGAGAGATGGGTATTCTAGAAAAAGGAGAGAGAGAGAGAGAGAGTGTGTGTGTGAGATCATGTTGCGATCATATCTGTTTGTCTCTTGAGTTGTGAGTCTTAATTTCTTTCTTTTTTATTGCCAGCAAAGTGATCCTAAATCCCTTGTACACAAATACACAATAATACCAACTCATTGTGTTGAATTTATATAAGCATTTGGGCATTTCTTGGCATATGCCAACATTAACAACCATTAGCAGCTGTCTCTCTGAATGATAACATCCATTAGATAACATCCTATACAGGAAGGATTATGTTTTTCTCTCCAGAAACTAAAATTGCACAGATATTAAAGCACATAGCATGTATGCCTTCTTCAGTGCTGATCGGCGACGTCTCTCTGGATGAACTGCCTGATCACTCTGACGACCTCGCCGCTCGTCTCCGACCACGGCTTCCGTGCGAAGAACCCTTAGCTCCTTGCCGGCGAACACGACGAGCTCCACGTCCTTGGCCGCGTACCGGACTTGGTTGTCCCTCAGCATGTCGTCTGCCCCGACGACGACGAGCATGCGGCCTACGTCGTCGAGGCCGTTCAGGACCGGGCTGTCCGGTCCCAGCGGGTTCATCAGCGGGTGGTCCTTGCTCGCGCCGGCGGGCAGCGCCAGCCGGTTGTACCGCTCGGCCACGTCGCGGTTGAGGAACGCTGTGCCCGCCGTGGTTAGCTCGGACTGCGTCGGCGCCTCCGAGGTGAACGCCGGCATGATCAGGACGTAGCCGGCGATCTTAGCGGGGTGGATGCCCGCCGTGCCGAACCGGATGGCCATGTGGTGCGCCATGTTGCCGCCGACCGAGTCGCCGGACACGAAGACCCTACCGGGATCGGCGCCGACGTCGGCGAGCCACGCGGCGACGACGTCGTCGTCGTTGGCTCCGCCGGAGACGGAGGCAGAGACGGTGACGTCGAGCCGGTCGCGGAGCCAGAGGAGCGCGGTGGCCGCGTCATCGTGGGCGGCAGGGAGGCGGTAGTCGAAGGAGAGCACGACGGCGGGGACCTCGTCGGCGAGGCGGAGGCAGCAGGCGTGGACGGACGGCCGGGAGTAGCTGCCGATACAAGAGCCGCCGCCGTGGAAGTACGCCAGCACCAGCAACTCCCCGTCGCGGCGGCCCTGGCCCCACCGCGGCCTGTACATGCGAACGCCGAGGCCAACCCGGGCGCCGCCGACGTACACGGCGTCCCTCCACTCCACGTGCCCGTCGTCCCGGTCCTCCACCGCATACGGCACCGCGGACGACCGCACGACCGTGCCGTCGCTGAGCACCTGCAGCACGCCCCGGCAGTCCTCAACCACGTTGAGGCTCCTGCGCCATTGCTGCTCAGCTACAGCGTACTTCTCGTGCGCGGCTAGTAGTAGAAGGTGAGGCGAGTACTTGTGGCCTTCTCGAAAAGAAAATGAGTAATTTTTACTTACTTTTCTCTCTCTCTCTCTCTCAGAAAAATGTCGAACAACTCGATTGGTTGGCAGTGTGTGCGCGCTTGTACGGCACAAGTCAAACTTTTCTGAGCTCTCGAGCTAACTAGTAGATATTTGGCGCCAACAAACAAATGATAAATGTACACATGCCTCGCGTGCCGTACTGAGAGGGTGAGAATGTAGCGAAGTTCCGCAGCAATGGCGACCCGATTGTACGACGGGAAACTCGAACCCCGACGTAGATGCCCATGTGCATCGCGGCATCGTGGCCACCGCGGAGGAGGAGGGCCACGGCGGCATGTCGGCGGTGACTGGTGTGTCTGGTGGTGTTGTTGCTGGGGACGTTGGGGAGGATGACGAGGTTGGCTTGGAGTCTTTTCTTTTTGTAGGGAAATATGTTGCTGTGATGGGCTCGTAGTGGGATGTTGGGCTATGCTGGGCTCTTTGATCAGGCTCGGCCCGGGAATTTCTCTGTTTCCTACTGTTCTATTATTAGGCTGTTATGTTCGGCCGGGCCTCGGGCCTGAGCAGAATGGCACGGCCCAGGGCGCAATGGACATAATCCATTGCATCCTTGATCTGACAATCAGTTATTTAATAACAGATAACGGATTTGCTGATGCTAAGGTAGTCGAGAATTTCTTAAATCTGTCGAAAAAAGAGAATTTCTTAACGGGTTGGCTAAATCTCAGTTGTCTGAAATTTTTGCAAATCTCAGTCACCTAAAATTACAGTATTAAGAGTGTACAATTTTAGAAAATTGCACACCACTTGACCTAAAATTGCAGTATTTGAAAGTGTGCAACTTTAGTGAAAATTTAGTGCAATTTTTAGTTTGTATGTTATATATGAAGTGAGGCGTGGATGAGATGGTTGGATATTGATCCAAAGGTCTAAAAAGTGACTGAGACGTAAAAAAAAGTTTAGGCAACTGATAAATAGACATTTTCATTTCTTAAATCTCAGTCAACCGGGCTTAACCGTCCGATCGGCCTCAAGAATCGTTTTTGTCTCACGTGTCCACTGATAATTACACTGAGAATTAAGAAATTCTCAGTCGGCTAAGCCCTAGGGGCTCCCAATATCTCGGCACTCAGATTACAACAATGGCAAAGTAGTAAATCGTTCAAGCCCACGTATATGGCGAGGCTCAATTATTGCAGGTAGGAGACACGATCACATGGAGGACATGGAAAAGCGGACAAGATAACCTCACACGATCGATCGCTCTCCACGCACGACAGCGCCTCAGCTATCTGCTCCGGTGGCGGCGACGAACCGCCCGATGACCTGGACCAGCTCGCCGGCGGCCGCGGACATCGGCTTCACCCCGAAGAACGCGTGCTCCTCACCGGCGAGCACGACGAGCTCCACCTCCACGTTCGCCGCCCTCAGCCGCTCTGCGTACTCCACGTTCTTGTCCCGCAGCAGGTCGCCCTCCGCGGTGACGACAAGCACGCGGCCGACGTCCGCCGCGTCCAGGCTCGGGCTGTCCAGCGAGAATGGGTTGAGCAGCGGGTGGTCCTTGTTCGCTCCGGCGGGCAGGCACAGCCGGCAGTACCGGTCGCACACGTCCCTGGTGAGGAACGCGGTCTCCGGCGAGTCCAGCTCGGACTGCGTCGGCTTCTCGGAGACGAACGCCGGCATGAGGAGGATATATCCGGCGATCTTCACCGGGTCCAGCCCCGCCGTGCCGAACCGCAGGCCCAAGTGGTGAGCGAGGTTACCGCCGGCCGACTCACCCGAGATGAACACCCGGCGTGGATCGGCCGCGTCGGCTAGCCACGGGTCGGCCGACATCATGAGCTGGTAGCGGAGCCAGAGAACGGCCGCGGCGGCGTCCTCATGGGCGGCCGGGAAGCGGTGCTCCGGTGCAAGGCGATAGTTGAAGGAGAGCACGACGGCCGGGAGCTCGGCGGCGAGGCGGAGGCAGCAGGTGTGAAAACTAGGCCAGGCGAAGGAGCCAAGGCAGAAGCCCCCGCCGTGGAAGTAGACGAGCACGGGGAGTTTCTTGTTCTCCTGTCCGGCTACCGCATTCCGACGCAGCCTGTATATGCGGAGGCCGAGGCCACGGCCGACGTCGTATACGGTGTCCTTCCACTCCACGCGGCCATCGTCTTGGTTGTCCAGTTCGCCGACCGGTAAGATCGGCGTCGTGGAGCGTATGACGGTGCCGTCGCTGAGCAGCTGTAGGATGCCGCGGCAATCCTCGACCACGTACGGCTGTTGTTTCGGATCAGCCATTGATTGGCTGTACGCGCGCGAGTGAATTACTGCCTTGGAGTCGTGTGCGTCGCGGTGCGCGCGCGGGGGGGCCATATATATACGCCTCTCGCCGTGCATTTAATTTATATTTTTATTTAGATAACGAAGTATTTATATAGTAGTACATCAATTTATACAGTACATCAACTTTTTGATGGATATAACGTGATAACATGAACTTTAGAGAGTTGCTGACTCCAACAGCACCTTTGCACCCTCGACTATCGTACTAGATGCTGGAGCGCGTAATTGTCGCATCTTCGTACTGCTTTTTAACCATATATCAAATATCATAATATAAAATTAAAAATTTTGGTACAACAACTTTCAACTGTTTTATATTTATACATAATCATCAAAGAAGTTTCTGTACAAAACAATAACCATCGTCTACCTACTTTAGGTCTTTCACCATATAGCACGGTCTTTGTTACCATCAACTATTATTTTCAGAAGTATCTCACCGGTACTAAGATATAATTATCCGGATAAACCATATCCGTATCCGATCCATCGGATACGGGAACAAAAATGAACTATCCAATCGGATACGGATTCGGATTCGGATATCTGGAAGCGGATACGGTTTCGGATATGGTATTGCAAATATACACCGGATATCGGATTATCCGAAATTTAAAACGGATATCCGACACATCTAAATCGGATCATATCCGATTTGCCGCCCAGGCCGCAGTCCGGCAAGCAGCCAAGCGTGAAGCGGCCCACGGCCCACCAGCCCACTCCAACTAAAGGGGTAACCCACTAACCCTAGCCCTCCCACCGTCCCACGCGTGACGCACTGACGCGCCGGCGCACCCGCACGCACCGGCAGGTCCGGCGCTGACGCAAGGCCGGACGCCCCGCCGGCCGCCCCAGACCCCCAGTCCCCACACGGCCACACCGCCACACGGCCGCACCCGACAGCGCAGGCCGGGCAGCGCCGCAGCGGACGCCGCTGGCGGCCGGCCGCCCCTCTCACGCCCCGTGTCTCCGCCTAGTTCAGATCCCCAAGCAGCCAAGGCCCCTCCCGCCGTCCCACCTCCGTCCCCGGCTCCCCGTAGCTCCAGGCCGAGTCGCGCCGTCAGCCATCGTCGCCGGCGGCCCCTCTAGCGGCTGCAACCGGACCTCACTGTCATTCCCGAAATCCCGAGGGCCACGGCGTCGCTGCTATGGTGTTACCTACTCCTCCTCCGGTCCTCCCAGCCGTTGCCCTCAGCGGGTCAGCCCCTCACGGAGTCACGGTCCTCTCCCTCGCCTACCTCTCCTCCTCCCACTCAAGGCTCCCCTTCCATGGTAAGCTTTCCTCAAGATTCAATTTGTAGTGGCAAAGGTGAACAAGTTGCAATTTGTAGTGTATTGGACTATTGGTTAGACTGCAATGCTAAATCGATAGATATATCACCAAATACAAGCATCATCTGCCTCACACTGCCTCAATTCACACTGGAGTTGAGTAGAAGTAGAACTAAGCTAGTTTAATGTTTATAGAATAAGCATGAACTGCAAATATCATTATTGCATCCTGAGATATTAATGCCTAAATAGAAACATGTAGTCATGTAGTGTACAGCTTATAGCATGCTCAGCAAGTGCAATTTTGATTACATTTTTGTGATTTGCAGTAATATTTGGTTACAATTTTGATTACAGGAATATAAAAAATGGCTAGTGGTAGTGCAGCAAGTGCAAGTCATTGTTCACCCATAGACCTAATAGCATCATCATCCCCAGCTCCAACTCCAAGGGCACTAACAGTGGGTAGTGTTATCGATATTGATGGCATACCAGATGAGCCGAAAGGGAAGAGATTGAAGAAGTCCACATCAAAATGTTGGGAAGACTTCACTCTTTCTTTTGAGTGGGCTGAGGTGAATGGCAAGAAGGTCAAATTACAATGGGCAAGTTGCAACCACTGCGGATTCAAGAGAGAGCGTAACAGCAAGAATGGAACAAGCCTCTTTTTGAACCACTTTAAGACACACAACTTAATAAGTGGCCAACAGGAACTCAAAGTAGAGAAGAATGCTACTACTAGGTATGATCAAGAGGCTTCTTTGAGGAAATTCTATCTAGCGATAATCATGCATGAGTACCCTTTTAGTATTGTTGAGCATGAATATTTCATTGAGTTCATCAAATCCTTGCGCCCTAGCTTTCCTATGAAGAGTCGCATAACTGTTAGGAAGGAACTAATGGCCATATTTGTAGAAGAAAAGGCAAAACTGTATGAGTATTTCACAACTGTTAATTGTCACTTTAGCGCAACAATGGATATGTGGACCTCGAACCAAAACAAATGATATATGTGTGTGACTGTCCATTGGGTTGATGACAATTGGAATATTCAGAAAAGGATTATCAGTTTCATGCATGTAGAAGGGCGGCATACCAGTACTAACTTGTCTGATGCATTTACTTCAAACATTACAAGATGGTTCATAGATAAGAAAATGTTTTCTCTAAGTTTGGACAATGCAGCTGCAAATGATGTATGTGTTAAGGATGTTATTGAAGTGTTGAAGAAAAGGGGCCCCCTAATATGTGATGGTCTATTCTTTCATGTGAGGTGTGAAAATCACATATTAAATTTGGTTGCTAGAGATGGTCTGCAACACATTACAAATGCAGTTCTCAACATTCGATCATTTGTATTGGTTATAAGGTGCTCTCCGTTGTTGTGGGAGGACTTCCAAAAGTGTGCATCTCAGTGTGAGTTGGATATAAAGAGCAGTGTCTCGTTGGATGTTGTTACAAGATGGAATTCAACATATCACATGTTGAGGGATGCACTGTATTATAGAAGAACTTTTGAGAGGCTTCAGGAGATTGACAAGAAAAGGTTTGACAATATAGCTCCATCAGCTGCTGAATGGGAGAAGGCATTGACACTTTGTAAGTGCTTGAAGAAATTCAATGATGTCACCGAACTACTGTCAGGTACTTCATACCCCACGGCAAATCTGTTTTATTCAAACTTTTGTGACATAAGGAACTTAATTTCTGAGTGGTGCAATAGTGAGGACGACATTATTAGAAACATGGCACACTCTATGAGTGCTAAGTTTGAAAAATATTGGAAGAAGTCAAATGTCGCCCTTGCTGTGGCTAGCTTTCTTGACCCTAGGATCAAGAAAAATGCAGTAGAGTATTACATGAGAAAGTTTCATGGTAAACTGCATTATCAAGCTAAAGTAGAAGAATTCATGGTTGTAGTGAATCAAATCTATGAAGCATATGCTTCTACTTACACAAAGAGTTCTACAACATCTAGCAGTATTATGAGTGTGAGTGCTGAAACAAATAAAGATGACTTCATGGAAGAAGAAAGTGATACATTTGAGAACTTTTTATATGTCTCACACGTGGAAGGGGCGGATGAAGGTGACACATGCGACTTGGATAGATACCTGCAAGAACAACCACTAAGGGTTAATAAATCCAGTCAGCATTTTGATATGTTGTCTTGGTGGAAAAATCAGCAAGATATATATCCTATTTTATCTCTAGTTGCCCGTGATGTATTGGCCATGCAAGTGTCCACTGTTGCTTCAAAATCGGCTTTTAGTGCTGGTGGTCGTGTGATTGATCCATTCCGTAGTCGTGGGGACTCTTGTTGCTAGCTTTACTCTCGAGGACCTTGAGGAGCGGGTATGACACTCATATATTCATTTTGATGGGTGTTATTTATAATTTATAACACGTTAATTATTGAAAATTGTTAGGAATCACAAATGTCTGGTGATGATGACGATTGAGTGTTCCACATTACTTGGCAGGAGAGGAAATGGCAAGTGTTATGTGTTGGATCTTGTATGTCTTATTATGACCCTTATGTCTTATGGAACTTCTAAAAGTTGTGCTTCTTGTGCTAAATTTTGAGCATTATGTTTGAGCATTATGTTGGATCAAGTATGTTTTTTGTGTTCATATATATGTATGTATATCTGTGATCTTGTCTGTATGTAATCTATTTATCTTCTTATGTGCGTACTATCTGACTTTTTTTATCCGTTTCCGGTCCGCATCCGGTCCGTATCCGTACCATATCTGATTATGAAATTATCCATATTCATATCCATATCCGAACACTATCCGATCCGTTTCCGAATCCGAGAAAAAAAATATGAAATAGGATATGGTACGAGTGCTATCCGATCCGGTTTCACCCATAATAAAGTGCTCCGCTCGCTCCTCGGTATTTCGAGTTTGAACAATGGAACTATCAACTGCAAAATCTATCTACTTAGGCCAAAAATACATAACATCACCGCATGGTAGTTATTCGGATACATTAACCGAGTACTATTTTTACATATCTAAAATAGCAAGAGCTCGTGTATACCAATAAAAAATAGGGGCATATGAGAGCAAGCCACAAACTAAATATCAATCAGTGAAAATATGAAAACTAGATTGAGATAAATACATTCCATTAAACTTTAAATTCATGAATAGTAAACTTTGATATTTCAGCTGGGTCCACATCACTATCTACGCACGTGTGTTGTCGTGTTGTCATACGCATGTGACCTCAAGGAAAGGAGCATGCAGAAAGTGCCAATTAATTTTGCACTTGTGATTGCTGGAACTGGCAATTAAATAATAAGAGAAACTATAAAAATTTGTCTTTCTAATAAAGGGTATTTCAGGATGGGGTTATCACCATAAATTAATAAACCAAGAAGCATTGCTAAGAGAAGAGCATATAAGAATAACTGAAAGTCTGAAACTACATTGAATGTACTCAAGTCTAGAATACCCTAGTTTAGAGAAGACTTGATTAACAGGAGAACATGCTCCAATATAAATATTGTCGTGAGAACTAGCTTGGTCCTCCAATCACCCTTCCCAATCGCCCATCACATAGATAAACAATTAGCAAGCGGTTGGCGAAGATTTCCATCATGATCAAGGACCGAAAAGAATATCACAATGAACATCGAGATATGCATAACCTGCATCCGCTCTTTATATCAGCCACATTGTTCTCATGATATCTTTTCATGAGAACTAAAACACATGCATCGAGGCAAGAACAAAGACAGAGAGGGAGGAGAGACAATTATTCTTTGTGTTAGTGTTATGTGGAGGAGGGTGTACCAGCATGCAGACCAGAATATAGTTACATCCATGTGTATGCATGTGTGCACTTCTTTAACTAATACAGATGAAAAGCATATCAATATATGTATTCATTTCATACATTATGTATTCCATTATGATTATGAAATTAACTCTAGCTAGTCCAAGCATAAGATTATAACAGCACATTGCTAAAAACATAATGAATCTGTAATAAAATACCATCACCCAGTGCAATCTAATACTGGAGTTGAAATCCCTTATTAGTTCTTAATGTTTCAGAAGATCAACGAAATAGGAAACTGAGCGCATGAGAATCTAGCCATGTAGAGAAGAAGAAAAAACCATACATTCACAGGATCAGCTGCAAGGTCCACTTTGATAGAAACACAAATATTTTTTGGAATATTGTTTCTCGTATCCAAATTTAGTTATTAGAACATGATATAGTTTGTTGTCTCAAGAACATGTCCTCATGTATTACTTAGTTTAAGCAAAACTAGAAATGATGCACAATAGTTCTGTTTTTCTCGACACAACCAATTAATGGCATCAAATCATCAGATAAATGAACTATATGAAACATTAATTGAAAGGATAAAAGCATCTTTAAATGCCGTTTATAGAAAAACCATAATTAATATTGCTTGCAAGATAGCAGTGCTAGCGATGCAAGTTTCCATTGCTAACTATTGGTTTGTATCTCATAAAATAGTATGCAAAATAAACCATTAACAATTATATAATAGATGCGCAAAAGGAAAAATTACACACAAACTATCTAAATGTACATATAGCCAATTTTAAATTTCAGTTTTGTTCTTCTATTTTGCCTAATAGACAAACAAACTTCTTGTCTAGTTTTTTATGCTTTTCCTATTACCCAAATAGCCCAGCAGCTTAGGATAGTAATTTCCAATGTTCCACATTTGATGCAGATGTATGGGTCCAAGGCTTAATATCACTTGAATAAAGGGCTAATAACAAACAAACTGTCATATTAGATGTGTTCATAGAATTTCTCTAGAGCATGCACCCGAGAAGTACGCAATACACAAATAGCCTTCTTGTGCCGGTACAAAGAACATGGCCTTGGACTATTATATAACCAATGCAAAAATTTAAGGCTTGATTGAAGATTTTGGATCAGCACCTTTGATAGTGCCCAACACTTTTCAGGTGAGGTTTGATGGTTGCCGCTGTGAGTGAACGCAGGGACTCAGAAATTAAAAGAAGTGACCAGAGCAAAAATCTTGGATGATTACAATAGAACTCATGGTTAATCAGAGATAACTCTTACGTAGCCCCTAACTCAAGTATATGGCATCATCACCAAGCCATCAGCGGACACAATATCGACTTGTGGTGTATTGGTCAACGTCTGTGCGGGAGCTAGTCCGACGACCTGAAGATGTCAAGGACCGAATGGATGTGGACCAGCCTAAGGACAAAAGTGGTGGTAGTGCAATCCTCATCGACCAGAGCTTCTTGACGTGGCTGCACCTTGTCGACACTGGCGCTGGCATAGGTAGGCGGTGGTTCCGAGCGCCATCGGATTTCTTGTGATGGAGCGAAGGAGCCGACATCCTGGTGGCACCAGTGGAGCTCGGTGGCGCCAGCGGGAGGAACAAAGTGAGGAGAAGCGGCGTCTAGGGTTGTGGCTGCGTGGAAATGAACAAGCTAATTTGGGAGTAGTCGTAGGATCTCATGGATGGGAAGGAGGGATCAAGGGAGGGAGGTGAAGATGGGGAATCTACTATTTGGGGAGGAGAACAGAGAGAGATTGAAAAAGCGGGGGTTCCCGGTGGCGGGGTGCGGGGCAGGTGCAGCGACCGATGATAGGGCGGAGGTAGGTCGAGGCTAGCGGAGCCGGCGAGAGCCACGCCCAGTGGAGCCCATTGCACCTCTCCTCCTCACAGTGCCGCGCCACCACCTTCACGCTGTCGCCTTTGTCTCCTAAGCCATCTCTGTTGCGATACGATGCGCCGCCCATGTCGTGTGACAACCAGCGGATCAGCTAGACACCTTCACCGCGCCCTCCTTTGTCGGTGCACCCCCACGGCCCTGCCCTCCCCGGATCCGCCAGTGACCAGGCGTCGCGGCGACCAGGCCCCCCGGATCCACCCCTTCCACGCGCATGCTCGGGGCACCATGCCCAGCCATGGCCCACCGTGACCCACCATGACCCGAGGTGCCGTGTCGGCTAGAGCACGACCCATTGCGTCGTGCCAGGCCATGCAACCCATCGAGCGCCGCTCTCTGGCTCGGCCCGGCCCGATTAATAGGCGTGTCGGGCCGTGTAGGGCTCCGTGCCATGCTGGCCGGGCCTCGGGCGGGCCGGCACGGAAAAACCCTGACTGAGTCCAACCTTTAGAGACATATGGGAGATGAGTCATATCTCGAAAACTCCTACAGGAACTAGTGTACCAAACCAGCGCTCCTAGGTAATATTTTTAATTTTGACATTGCAAAAAATGTCGAAAACATACAGCATCTGCAAATATTGCAATTTACGTAGAACCGTAAATTTTGGTGAAAAGAATACTCATTTCTGTGATCTGTGTAAAAATATCGAATTCGGAGCGCTGTTATTTGCTATATTAGCACATGCTCTTGTTTGTCAAAGTGCTAGCAGACTTGATCTTTAAAAAAAAAGTGCTAGCAGACCATCTCTAAATGTGCAAACACAGAGTCTACGAGATAGGTTTCAAGGCAGGAATTTCATGAAAATATAGAGGAATATATAAGTACAATCCTGGAGAAACCATGTTGAATTATCGCAAATTCCTTCGAAGGTGCATTCCAATTAAGCATTGCTGTCGTGCTGATGCATGTGTTTGTCCAAGAACGACTTAACTACAGACACATTCGGATCTCTCTTCACTAAAAAACAGCAACAACGGCAATGCCAGCACAAAACACACAATTAAGCCCGCGTATATATAAATATGACCATACAAGGGAGGTTCAATTATTCTAGGTAGGAGACTAAGGGCGACGCGAAAACCTTCACGGACCACGCCATCAATCGACGTAGGTATACACACACGACACTGAAAACGACGTGGAAACCTCCATGATCCACGCCATCGATTCACGTAGGTACACACACAACACTAACAACGACGAGTCAGGATGCTCTTGTCAGTCCGCAGACGGAACCAAGGATGGACTGTGCCCGAGCTATACCAGCTCATCTAGAGCACGGCCTTTTACATATTAGAGTGTTCTTGTGTTTCACAAGGGAGCTTCCATGGGTATCATGGATTTGCACGACAGATGAACTCACTCACTCCTCCCGCCCCACGAAACGATTGATGACTCGCACCAGCTCGCCGTCCGCGTCCGAAGAAGGTTTCATGCCGAAGAACCCGTGCTCCTCGCCGGTGAACACGACGAGCTCGACGTCCTTCCCCATCGCCCTCATCCGCTCGGCGTACTCCACGTCCCTGTCCCTGAAGAGGTCGCGCTCCGCGGCGACGACCAGCATGCGGCCGACGCTCGCGTCATCCAGGCTCGGGCTGTCCGAGCTGAACGGGTTCACCAGCGGGTGGTCCTTGTTTGCTCCGGCAGGCATCCCCAGCCGGAAGTACCGGTCGCACAGCTCCCGCGTCAAGAACGCGGTGGACGGCGTGTCCAGCTCCGACCGCGTCGGCTCCTCCGAGAAGAACCCCGGCATCAGCAGGATGTACCCGACGATCTTTGCCGCTGGCTCGAGCCCGGCCGTGCCAAACCGGACGGCCATGTGGTGCGCGAGGCTGCCGCCAGCGGACTGGCCGGACACGAACACCCGGCGGGAGTCGGCCGAGGCGGCGAGCCACGGGTCGGAGGCGAGCTGGCCGCGGAGCCAGAGGAGGGCCGCTGCGGCGTCCTCGTGGGCAGCCGGGAGGCGGTGCTCCGGCGCGAGTCGGTAGTCGAAGGAGAGCACGATAGCAGGGAGCGAGACGGCGAGGCGGAGGCAGATGGCATGGTTCTTGGGCCAGGTGTAGGAGCCGATGCAGAAGCCGCCTCCGTGGAAGTAAACGAGCACGGGCAGCTTCTCGTGCTCTCCAGCGGCCACGTCCCGGCGCGGCCTGTACATACGGAGGCCGAGGCCATGGCCAGCGTCGTACACAGAGTCCTTCCACTCGACGAGGCCGTCGTCGTCGTCGTTGGTCGGGGATGGCGGCGGCGGGAAGCGGATGACGGTACCGTTGCTCAGCACCTGCAGCGCGCCCTGGCAGTCCTCCACGACGTACGGATCTGCCATGGCCGGGGAGGAGAGTGACATCGACATGGCAGTGGCGGCTCTTTTCCGGGTTTCTTGGTGTTTATATTGCTTGCTCTCTCGTAGCAATGTCCAACATGCCAATGCCCAATCAATGGAGCATGTAGGTTTTATACTAGTTTTGTTTGCATGGTATCTAGGCAAAATGATGGAGTACGTAAAAAAAAACAAACAGGGGTTAACTCGAACTTAAGATCATGGAAAAAAATTTCAACGAAATTTCAACGAAATTTCCGAAATTTCGCAAATTTCGGTGGGTCCCGAAATTTGCCAAATTCGGTCAAAAATTTCGGTTTGACTAAAATTTGAACAAATTTGGTCAAAATTTAGTAAAAAATTCAAATTTGGTCAAATTTGATCAAATTTGACCAAATTTTGATTAAAATTTAAACTGATTTTCGGTAATGCTTTCCGAAATGATTTTCGAAATTTCTGAAATTTCTGAAATTTCGGTAATTTCGGTGGGTTCCGAAATTTTGGCATTTCCGAAATTTTTTTCCCTGCTTAAGATAATATTAATTACTGTATGCAAATTAATGCATGCCATCAAGTTATGTTTTGATTCCATTTCAATCTACTTACAAATTTGGGCATCTTAGGCAATTATGTTTTGAGCTTTGCTTCAATACACTCCTCTTAGAGAATTTCTAAAAAGGTATTTTAGTACTTTTTGCTAACTAACTCATACTAATCAGATTGAGTGAGTAGTGCACTACCGAAGCCCATTCAAAATCATAAACGAAATTATCTCCATCCTACTCAAGTATTTGACGACGACGGTTGTCTCTGCTGGTTCAAGACGTCGTGTTTTGCATCTACGTTGTCAACGGAAGCTTGTCGATTCGGCCATGCACTGTTACACGACCATGCTGCCTTGGCTTTGCAAACATGAATGCTAAAAGAGATCGCTAATCTGATTAACTGTGTTCTATATGCATCATCAGCTCACCACGTCTTGAACCAATCAGCCAAGATGCAAATATAGATGCAAAACAAGTTTGTTAATGTGAAGTTCTATGATGGCCCATATTATTACTTCGTAAGTTTTAGTTTCCTGGAACGGTTTTGCATCTGCATTCACGCAGCAGCCGTCGTCACATCTCGCCACGAGGCTGCCACGGGCGAAGCGAGTCGCACCGTCGGTACGGTCAGAGGAAAGATATTACGTACAAGGGAGAAACAGAGGATGAGAGAAGAACTGGAAATTGATTCAGGGCAGAAAAGGAACACATACGAATTGGATTTGGGTTAGTTTGGATTTAGGCCTGAAATCGGGCTGCCCAATTTTAGTGAGTTTTATTAGGTCTAAATATCTCCACCACGTGAAATATACCATAATACCTTTTTTTTTAACTAAATGCGTAAGTTTTAATCTCCACCATTGGTTTGCATCAAAATTTGTAAACTTTTTAGAGAGGTATATCAAAGCAAAACTCTTATGTTTTATATGCTAATTTGTAGGTATTGATCTTAGGCAAATTGATGGAACGAACAGTGGTTAAATTTTAATTTCGAAGATCTTATCCTATTCTACGCAGATTAATTAATGGATGCCATCCAAGTTGCGTGGAGTTTATGCTTTGATTCCGTTTCAACTTAGAGTTTAGAATCTGGACATCCCACCAATTTAAATACCTAATCACTCTGTCATATCTCGTCCTCTCATTCCAATATTCGGTCACACTCTTTTCTTATTCTGAATTCATTCCACTTAATTCCTTTCATATTTCAAATAGGGTGAAGGGCATCGATCCAGTAGTTTATCAGATTCCAACAAGTGTTTTCGGGACCTATATCACCCTAGCATGCATGTATTTATTGCGAGACGCTGGTTCTGGACATGCTAAAAGCATCCACAATGTTGTTCTAAGAGTGGGGTCCAACAAAATCTTTTGTATAGCAACGGTCCTAGACATTGAAAAGAGAGTGCGAAGCTAGCCACCGTTCCTCTGAGAAGAACCGGCTCCATGTAGGGCCATACCTAAGAAATTGAGGGTCCAGTGCCCGAATTCTAAAACTAGGCCCTACGTATAAGAAAAATTGATGACTAAAACATGTTTTTTATTTGTGATAAGACAATTTATTTGCTGCCAAAAATAAATCTTGAAACTCTTAACTACGGATCTATCTTTTATATGAAACTTGTCATTGATTTAGCATTCCTTGATGCAGAATTTTCAATTAAGTCTCCATAAATAATCTTCTCGAAAACATCATTTTCAAGGGCTTGTGTAGTCAATCTACAAAGTTTTTCTTGTGTCATTATAGAGCGCAATAAGGACTTCCAAATGTCAATTTAGAAAAACTTAGCTCCGTTGGTGCAAGGTTACCAGAATATATAGTCAACAAAATTTTGTATGCAATAGTTACTTCAGATAAATAATCCAATCTTTTTAAAAAATTCATCATTTTCAAGTGTCGCGATCATAAAGAGGAGAGATAAAGATAGACGGAGGTGTGTATCTAGAAAGGGAGATGAGAGAGAAGCATGCTTGGGGAGTAACTACAGTGGATACGTTTTGAGGAGGGAACAAATACTCTTTTTTATTATTTACCGTCTCTTTAGCATGTATAGTTGAAAACATTTAATTAAGAAAATAGAAAAACTAGATGTCATGGCATATCAAAATTCTTTAGGAATTAAAATTACAGGAATAATTAATAAAAGCTGCTAAGTTGTACCATAGGAAAAGCTCGAGCATCTCATTTAGCGATTGAGTGCATTTCATAGCTGTCATACACGCAGATGAAACTTTTCAATATATATGATATCTTGCTAGAAATCGTATGAAATTGCGATGTAGGAAATCAATACGTAAGAATTATTATGGTCTCGTCCAATAGGACTCTATAGAAAAATTTCATATGGGTCGGAATAATACAAAATTCATTTTAAAATCTTTCAATCTAGAAAGTCTCATCATCAATAATTATGTACAACTAATATCTTAATTAGTACTAAGTAATAGTATTTAAAAACAAAATAGGGGCCCCAATTTTTTGGGGAGCCTGTGCAAGCACACATTCTACACATGCCCCCCCGCCCCTACAGGCCTGGCTCCATGGCAAGAGAAATCACAATTTTTTTTTCTTTTATTGCTCACATGATGGAGCCAATGGTTGGGGAGGGAAGAGAATGTGTCAGATGGAACCGGTGCCAACATTATGGAATTTTTACCAAGGATTAAGATGGGGTGTTCATTCCAAACCAAAGTATACATTACCCATGCTCGGAGTAGATGCAACTAGCCTATGTTTGGTTTGCTATATCTATTGAGACATACTAATAAGATGTTGTTTGATTGTCTGAGCTGAGATCGACCATAGTGTATTTGATTGTTTGTATCTGAGCTGAATTTGGTTACCTTCTCTATATGGTGGTGAGGATACCACCACAATATAAAAATTCTAGTCAAGTGCTTTGTAACTTTTATAAATTATTTATTGTAATTGAGCAATTTTTGAAAAAAATACATTAAGCATTCTAAGATTATTTGTTGTAATTAAACAATCATTTTTTTCATCACGTCATTATTTTGTTTAACACAAGCACACATAAACTGTACAAACAACACAAGTAGTAGACCCGGCCAAGAGGAAGAATAAGGAAGCAGAGAGGCTGCGACTTTTTTTTATAAATATTATTTTTAAAATTAGAAATTCCAAATCTGGACGTCTAAACTCAAAATTTACAAAACTATCACCCTGTCGGCCAACCGTTAGCCGACAACGCTCTTGTCGGCCAACCGTCGGCTAACAACGGCGTTGTCGGCCAACGGTTGGCCGACAACGCCGTTGTCGGCCGATGGTCGACCGACTTCGGCCAAACGTCGAGTCAGCCGCGCTGTTAGCCCAGTTGGACGACAAGGCTAACGCCAGGCCCTTTGGCGTGTGAATGCGAGGGCAAACGCCACTGTCAATGGCGTCGCCTATCAAACGCCAGTCCCTTTGGCGTGTGACTGTGAGGGCAAACGCCACCGTTAATGGCGTTTGACCTGGCATATCAAACGCCAGAAGCAGTGGCGTTTGGACTGCATTTTTGGAGATGTGAAGTTTGGAGTTTTTTACTTCTTTCTCTGGGTTGACAGACGGCGTATTTTCTTGGCATTTGCAAACCTATGCTTGTATTGTTGCTGATCTGAGTGGTTCATTCGGTTTGCAATTCCCTACTACCAGGTGTAAATTTAAAACACCTCAGTGATTAATCTTTGTACTTTGTTGATGATTTCGAACAGTTTGGGTAAATTTAGCTCACTGCATCGTTTCACTGGTTAATCTTTGCACTTTGTTGGCATCTAATCGCAATACACCATGCGTATGTTCACAGAAAATGGTGGGCTGCTAGTCTTGCATAGCAAACACACATTCAGATCGTGATTTTGCTTTTCTATTCTAGGTAGGAAGCATGGCGGTGAGGCTTCTTCTTGTCATTGTGCTCGCCTGTCTACATACTCCTCAGTGGGCTTCGGGTCAGCAGCCGGAGGAAGCGACGGTCATAGTTAAAGGATCAACGAAAATTGCTGAGACGGATGATAATTACGTGTGTGCTACAATCGACTGGTGGCCGCCAGAGAAGTGCAACTACAACCAGTGTCCATGGGTGAATCTTTGATATGCAGTGCAAACGCCACTGTCAGTGGCGTTTGCCCTCGCAGTCACATGCCAGAGGGACTGGCGTTTGATATGCAGTGCAAACGCCATTGACAGTGGCGTTTGCCCTCGCAGTCACACGCCAGAGGGGCTGGCGTTAGTCTTGTTGTCCAACTTTTTGGGCTGACAGCGCGGCTGACTCGACGTTTGGCCGAAGTCGGTCGACCGTCGGCCGACAACGGCGTTGTCGGCCAACCGTTGGCCGACAACGCCGTTGTTAGCCGACGGTTGGCCGACAAGAGCGTTGTCAGCTAACGGTTGGCCGACAGGGTGATAGTTTTGTAAATTTTGAGTTTAGACATCCAGATTTAGAATTTCTAATTTTAAAAATAATATTTATAAAAAAAAGTCGAGAGGCTGCACCCTCAAATCCAAGCACGCACCACTGAGGACTCAATCAAGAAGGTGGTTCTTGGATCTAGTTGCGTCACACATAACATCCTCCTCCCACTTCGAGCTCAACTGTTGGGTTTAGGGTTCGATACCTTGCAGCCTATCAGCCGGTGGCAGCTTCACCAAAGGACAGGCGAGAGGCAGCGATGTCGAGGAGATGGTCTAGAGCTCCCATAATGGCGAGATCTATCAACTTTTGTAGGTTTTTGGATGGCAGGTCGGAGGCAAAGTGAGAGGAGAAGAAGGAAAAAAGAGGAGGAAAATGCAAATGGGAGGGGACTGGTCTCCCACACGCGCCTGCACGGAACTTGCACGTGCGGGTGCAGCGCGGGGCTCGCTCGCTGTATCAAACGGGCAAGTCTCTATGGAGATCACCGATTCGAACGTTTCCCCAGACACGCTGGGCTGTACGATTTGCGTCCGGTGGGCATGGCCTAAGACATAATACTACATGCTATCAAACAGGGCGAAACTTGCATGAGCTCGTTCTGCTCAAGTTCGTACAGCTTATCAAACAGACCCACAGTGATCACGCACATATTGTCCCTTCCCTTGCACCGAAAACATACCACATTCTGCAATAAATCCAGTGCCAGATAGGACATTTCAGTCAAGCATGTAGCTAGTGTCACCTAGCTTAAGTAGCAGACCACATGATCTGTAGTGATGGAGACTTCCAACGTTTTTAACTCCAACGTGCAACACATGGACGTGTTTTGCAAATAAAACAAATGATAGTCCATTCGAATTTTGAAAATAGAAAATAGAAAATCAATGAAGGGAGAAGTGTTTACGTAGTAGTAGTTTTCAGTGGGTCCCAGATGTCAGTGGGCTGTAATGTTAGATTCGAAATTCCTAAAACATGGAAAACGCAAATACACCATCACCACAGGAGATGCAGAAACTGGAGGAGAAATTGCAATGGAAGTAATCAAGTTGACCTACTCAGTAAGTGCAGGTGCTCGTTTCCTTATAATAACCTTAAGCACTTGGCAGTTTTTTTTTCACAGGAAAGCACTTGGCACTTGACACACTCCTAAATGTCAGCTTGGTGGTGGCATGTATCATTTTCCTTTAAACCTTCTTCCCTGATCTGAAATGGACATTCGTGGGCCACAAGGCCCAGTTGGCCCAGCTGACAAATGAGGTAGATAATCCTTTTTTTAGTGGAATGAGGAAATTAATCATGCTTTTACTACACCTGCAAAGGCTGCAAGCACTTATCTCAAGAAAAATAAGTTCCAAAAAAATCTGAAAAAAATAGTGAACCAGCAAGAGCTACTGATTTTATTGAACTGGCGTTTGATTCGTTGACCTGAAGAAGTGGACTATTGGACCCACAAGTCATACTCCCATCGCATGCCCTTGCGCTGCAGAGCGTGTGATGTGTCCATTGACTTGTTCATCGTGTAGGGACAGATCCTCTTGTTGCGAACGAACGTCTCTCTGGAAACGACGCGACGATTGATCAATCTTCATAACCGTATTTAGCAGTTGCTAGTGATGATTAGGCAAACAACTGCCGTCTGTTTCATGTGTATATATGTGTTTACGGCGTAATTTGGCTTGAAGGTTTATTCAGTGGGCCAAATTAAGTATTAGGTTTGCTGGAAGTTGAGATGATGAAACTAACAGTATGGATGCAGCATTTACTCTTACATGCAGGATTAATACAGCCGAGTGGCCTGGACGCTCGCGGTATACTTGATACCGAGTGCTCGCGGCGTTTTCGAGTGCCCCCGAGTGCTCACTGCATCCCGGGTAGTCATCATATCCCAAGTGCGAAGGTGCTCGCAGAAGTTCCCGAGGACCCAAGCAGTTGGAGGTGTCCCCGAGCGCCCACGCCCCGAGCAACATCGGCCCCGAGTACTGGTGATACCGAGTGGCCCAGCCCCGAGAAGGTCTCCAGCCCCGAGGGGTTTTTTCCCGAGTACTCGGCCGATTCCCGAGCGGTACAAAGTTCATCCCCGAGCAGTCCGAGTTCGTCCCCGAGCACTCGGCGGATTCCCGAGCAGTCCGAGTTCGTCCCCGAGCACTCGGCGGGTTCCCGAGCAGTCCGAGTTCGTCCCCGAGCACTCGGCGGATTCCCGAGCGGTCCAAGTTCGTCCCCGAGCACCCGCGAAGGACCATCTTCAGCAAGTCTGAACTGCAGTACTATCCTTCAAGACTTACCCGACGCCAGAGACTTCAGCTTGAGGCGCAAGAAACGCGGCGAGGCAATCAAGGAGAGTCCTATAAGATTTGGAAGTCTATCCAGTTTGTTAAGGAAGGATATCCCGTGCGCCGAGAAGAGTCCGGATGTCGGCGTCCGAAGCAGTTAAGATTTGGAAAGCTATCTTGGTTTGTATGGAAAGTTACATGTACGGTAGAATCCAGATCCTTTAAGCAAGGAAAGAGATATATTTGTAATCAGATTAGGATTAGGAGTCCGAACCTCCTACGGGAAGACCAGCCGCCCTATAAATATGTAAAGGGTGACGGCCGATTAAAAGACATCCAACAATCGATCAAATCAATCTTTTATCTTTTACCTTTTCTTAGTAGTAGATCTTTGCTGTTTTGCGCTGTAAAACAGTCGGTTCTTCCTCACGTAAGTAGGAAGATCTTTGTTGCTTTGCTCGGAAAGCAATCGCTCGTCGTACGCGTAAGTGCAATAGTTATCCTTTGTTGCTTTGCTCGAAAAGCATCCGGTTATCGCACACGTAAGTGCGATTGGCGACTCCCATCACCTAGGTGTTCCACGGATCCAATTTCGTGCGAACACAATTGGCGACTCCGCTGGGAACGAGAAGCAAAGATTACCCGATGAATCCCGACTCCAAAGACGGAAGCATCGTCAACCCGGAGAACATCATCGCCGTCACGCTCGACGATCTATCTGAAGATGAACGGCGGGAGATTGAACGACAACTTGAAGGGGAGCAGGCGGAGCGACTCCGGCAAAAGTTGGCCGGCTACCAGAAGACGAGAAACGGCGTCATCAAAAAGGTAGTCGTGCCGAGTCCACTTCCTGCGCCCAAACCCGAGGTGAGTAAACTGACTAGTCCTGATGAAATCGCTAATCTAATTGACGTGTCGGTAGCCAGCAGGTATGGCACCGAGATGGATAAATCGGCGCAATTATTCGCTCGAGTAGTGAATAGCCGATTTGACGAGTTGAAAGAACAGCTCGCTAAAGATTTGCAGAATAGTCTGCCGGGTCAGGCTAGATCTACAGCCCTACAAGTTAATAACGATCATCGGAATAAGCAGCCGATGTACCCTGACCATGACAGAGTCGATCATCGGGTAGAAGTCGCCCCCGTGATCACGACTTCTGTCAATCCGACTTCGGTACCCCAGAGTTCTTCCAACAATGACCGAAGTCTAAGCCTTAGCGCGAATATCCCACAACCATACTACCAAACAGTCGCGTACAGCACACCACCTATCCCACCGCTCGGTACCGGAGTCCCCCATGGGCCGGTTCCAGAAACATATTTTAACTCGCAGCAAGTCCAACCCGAGTTACCCCAGCCGACTTCGCGTACCCCGCTGTGCGATATGAGCTATAAAGACCAACTCACCGCTGTACTCAGAGAACTCGGCGTAATACCTAAAGATGGCTCTCGTGGTTACTTAAAACCATACCCCGAGTGCTACGACACCATGCCGTACCCCCGCGGGTTCAGGATCCCTGATTTCGTCAAGTTCACAGGGGAAGACAATAGGTCGACTTTTGAGCATATAGGGCAGTTCTTAGCGCAGAGTAGTGAAGTCGGCACGTCGGATATCTATAGGATAAAACTTTTTCCCTTGTCATTGTCGGGTACTGCCTTCACTTGGTTCACCTCGCTTGCCCCTAGGTCTATTACGTCCTGGGCAGATCTAGAACGGCAGTTCCACGATTACTTTTACGGTGGTGAGACCGAGCTCAGGCTCTCGGGTCTGACGATGGTTAAACAAAAGTACAACGAGCCGGTCTGTGATTACATTAGAAGATTCAGAGAGGTTAAGAACAAGTGCTTTAGTTTAACTATAAACGAAAAAGATCTTGCCGACCTTGCTTTTTCAGGTTTGCTCGCCCATATTAAGGACAGATTAGAGGGCCAAGAATTCCTAACCATTAGCCAAGTCGCTCAGAGGGCTGTAGCACAAGAGAACCGCGCTAAGGACGTCAAAACATACAGCCGGTTCGGAGATGCTAAGGGCAAAGCCAAAGAAAAATCGGCAATCAATGTCATAACGTACGAAAACAGCTCGGACAGCGAGGACGACGTTGACATATGCATTGCCGAGTGGGTTAATACTCCCAAGTCAAAACCATTTGCTTGTCCAGCTCTTAAACCTACACCCACTCGGAAAGAGGAGATGCGGTACACTTTCGACATTAGTAAATGCGACAAAATCTTTGACATGCTCCTGCAGGGGAATATGATCCGAGTAAGGGAAGGGCACGTGTTCCCGTCAGCGAAAGAATTGGGCAAAAGAGCATATTGTAAGTGGCATAACTCCTTTTCTCATGCTACTAACGACTGCAATGTGTTTCGCCGACAGGTGCAATCGGCCATCAACGACGGACGATTGACGTTTGCTCAAAGCTCCAAGATGAAGCTCGACAGTGATCCTTTTCCAATCAACGTGATTGATTTGGAGAAGAAGAAAGTACTGATTCGGTCACATCAGGCCGAGTCCACAAAAGGAAAGAACGTCATTGTTGACGACAATGCTGCTCCAAAGATGATCAAGTCGAGTCCCTCTCCTACTCCGAAAACAACCAACTCGAACTCCTCGCCGACTCCAAAAATGATCAAGCCAAAGAATCCAGAAGTCGGCGTCTGGAAGATTAATCGAGGGAAGAGTCAGCCCGCGAGGCCAAAGCCGACAGTGAAACAATTGCTGAACAAATACACAACCAACAATGTGTTCACTCGGCTTGGAGGAGCCAAGCGCCCCAGGTCTCCTCCCCGACAAGGTTTCGGTGGTTCCGAGTACTGGCAGGGGGGCCCATACGTGCAACCACCATACTTAGCAACAGGTCCGGCGTACTGGGGAGGCGCACACACTTTCTACCCACAGTGCCCTCCATGGGGTTTCAACCCTTGGGCGCCGCATCCGGCTGGACCACTCGGCATGTTTCAACCGAACTGGATCCCGTCTGGATTCGGAGAGCGGCCCCACGGAAAGAGGACGCGGGTCGAGTCGGGAATCCGACCATGGAACCGACTCGCCACTCGGCGCAAGGCACCCGACGTACCAAGTCGACCGGCGACCCCAAGGAGTTCGCCGACTAGGCAAGTCTGGGTACCAGTCAAGCACGCCGAGTCCAAACCCGATGAGCACACCACGACCCGGCCCGAGTCGAACAAGATGAGCATTAGCCGAGCCTCAGAAGGAAGTCGACCACAACGGTCAGCCGTGTTAATTAGCTCGCAAATTAATCCGGCTCCACCAGCAGGGACTCGGCGTGTACGGTTCGGCACGGTACACGACTCGGACAAGCCAGAATCCAGCAATGCAGCGGGACCCGGCGTCGAATCCACGCCAAGTCAGCAGGCGAAGAAGATCAAGTCGGTTGAACCAGGAACCAAACCGAAGCCGCAATGGTGCCCCACAGGACTCACGCACTCTCAGAAGCGGAGGGTCCAGCGGCTGCGAGCCCTCGAGCTCAGGGAGGAGCTCGTCGAGAAGAAGCGCGACGAATGGTTCAACCAAGCCCGACCAATGAAGCCCGCGAAGATGACCTGGAAGGAGAAGCGCATCGCGAAGGAAGAAGACGAGGCTGCCAGCAAGGATGTCGGAAAAGTACCCGCCGACATGGACATCAATATGGTGTTCGAACTACCGATCGAGTTCCGCGCTCCTGAGTCGGAAGTCGCAGAGCTTCTGCTCGGGCCGAGTGCCGCCATATTCAAGAAGCCGGAGGAGCATGGGCAGCATCTGAAGCCTTTATTCATCAAAGGCCACATCGACGGAAGACCGATTGGCCGAATGCTCGTCGACGGCGGCGCTGGGGTCAACATCATGCCACTTTCGGTATTCTCCAAACTAGGCCGAAAGGAGTCCGAGTTGATGAAGACAAACATGGGACTCAGCGGGTTCTCGGGGGAGCTATCCGAAGCCAAGGGCATATTGTCGGTAGAACTTACAGTCGGAAGCAAAACCCTGCCGACTGCATTCTTCGTAGTCGACGTCAAAGGCCGATACAACATGCTCTTGGGGTGAGACTGGATCCATGCCAATTGCTGCATCCCTTCTACCATGCATCAGTGCTTAATCCAGTGGGTAGATGAGGATGTCGAAGTGATTGAAGCAGACGACTCGGCTTGCATCGCTTTAGCCGAGACTACAGTCGATAGGCAGCACGGTGACATGAAGTGCCTGTCGGGTAGGAACTTATCCGACTACGACTACGTCAGTATCGGTAAGGACGGATTTGTACCGATACAAGCACAGCCGGCTTTTATAGCTCGGCTAAATAATTTATCTTTATAAATGAATAAAGAAGATAGCGTTAAATGGCTACAAAAGCGCACCGAGGAATATCGTTTGGGCAAGAACGATATGCATGAGACTATCGAAGATTTCGACGACATGGAGAAGCTCGGACAAGGGTTCTCGTCGGCCGACCCACTGGAAGAAGTCGATATCGGCGATGGAGGCGTGCCTCGACCAACATTCATTAACGCCAATATGGAAGTCGGCCAGAAGAATAAGGTATGTGCGCTACTCAAAGAGTTCGTAGATTGCTTTGCTTGGAATTATACAGAGATGCCCGGGTTAAGTAGAAGTCTGGTCGAACATAAGCTACCTATCAAGACCGGCTTCAGACCATACAAGCAACCGCCTAGGCGTTTCAACCCTAATCTGTATGATCGTATCAAGGAAGAAGTCGACCGACTGGTAAAGGCAGGGTTCATTCGGCCATGCAGATACGCCGAGTGGATTTCAAACATTGTGCCAGTCGAGAAGAAGAATACTGGCAAGATTAGGGTATGCATAGACTTCAGGGATTTGAATAAAGCCACACCTAAAGATGAGTATCCTATGCCTATAGCCGACATGTTGATAGACGACGCCTCCGGACACAAAGTACTTAGCTTTTTAGATGGCAATGCCGGGTATAACCAGATCTTTATGGCCGAAGAGGACATGTTTAAAACTGCCTTTCGTTGCCCCGGTTTTGTCGGGTTGTTCGAGTGGGTCGTCATGACATTCGGTTTGAAGAATGCAGGCGCTACGTATCAGCGTGCCATGAACTTGATCTTCCATGATCTCTTAGGCATTGTGTTAGAAGTCTATATTGATGACATCGTCGTCAAGTCGGACGGCTATGAACACCACTTGGCCGACTTGCGATTAGCCTTTGAAAGAATGCGTCGGTATGGGTTGAAGATGAACCCGCTCAAATGCGCGTTTGGTGTGTCGGCTGGAAAGTTCTTAGGGTTCATAATTCATGAGCAAGGTATAGAGATTGACCCTAAGAAGATAGAGGCCATTAAGAAGTTAGGAGAACCGACATGCAAAAAGGATGTGCAGAGTCTATTGGGGAAGATAAACTACTTAAGACGATTTATATCTAACCTGGCGGGTAAGATTGAATCGTTTGTCCCTTTGCTCCGGCTAAAGAACGAAGCCGAGTTCGCTTGGGGGGCAGAACAGCAAGACGCCTTCAATAGTATCAAGAGATACTTATCGAGCCCTTCAGTACTTCGAGCACCCAAGTCGGGAGTCCCGTTCCGACTATACATTGCTGCACAAGATAAAGTACTCGGCGCAGTGCTAACTCAGGAAGTCGACAAGAAGGAGTACATCGTCGCCTACATAAGTCGCCGACTACTCGACGCCGAAAGTCGGTACGTGTTCGTCGAGAAACTATGCTTATCCTTGTTTTACGCATGCACCAAGTTTCGGCATTATTTGCTTTCGAGTGCATGCATAGTGTCTTGCCAAGTCGATGTGATCAAGTATATGTTGCAACAACCGATTCTTAGCGGACGGATTGGCAAATGGGCTTATGCTTTAATAGAGTTTGATTTGACATATGAGTCGTTGCGTGCCACGAAAGGTCAAGTTGTCGCCGACTTCATTGTTGATCATAGGGTTAATGATGAAGAAGATGTTGATTATGTTAGCATATGTCCATGGAAGCTTTATTTTGATGGATCGGTTTGTAGAAGTGGGCAAGTCATTGACAGTGTTTTAGTTTCACCACATAGTGTTATCTATGAGTCATCGGTCCGACTAGAGTATCCTTGCACTAATAACCAGGCAGAGTATGAGGCATTGTTGTTTGGTTTACAAAGCTTAATAGACATGGGTGTAAGAGATGTAGATGCTTTTGGAGATTCATTGCTAGTAGTTCAGCAAGTCAATGGAGAGTTTCAATGCTTCGATGGGTTGCTGAATAGCTATTTAGACCGATGTTTAGATATAGTCAAGCTGTTAGATACCTTTAGTATCAGTCACATTCCCAGGGAGGAGAATTCTAGAGCCAACTATTTGGCACAGCAAGCATCCGGGTACCAAGTCGGAAGAGGAAAGTTTTTTGTATCCAGAGAACCGATGCTCGTTGCTGTCAAAGGCCGGGCCGACTTACTGGAAGTCGAAGCCGACTCGTGTAGATCCAATTCCGACTCGGGGGGCAACAGTTTAACACAGGCTGCCGAGTCGTCAAGCGGTTTGGAAGTTAATGATTGGAGGGTGCCTTTAGTTAGTTATTTGAAAAATCCGGGTCAAACAAGAGATAGGAAAATTCGGCAGCAAGCCATAAAATACATCTTGTTTAACGACGAGTTGTATCGCCGGACAATAGATGGAGTATTATTGAAGTGCTTAGGTCCCGACCAGTCAAGGGTAGCTATGGGAGAAGTACATGAAGGGATATGCGGAACACATCAGTCGGCCCCTAAGATGCAATGGTTGTTGAAGAGGGCAGGATTCTATTGGCCGACTATGTTAGAAGACTGTTTTCGGTATTACAGAGGGTGTGAAGCATGTCAGAAGTTCGGGAACATACAATTAGTACCCGCGGCTAAGATGAACCCTATTATAAAGCCGTGGCCATTTAGAGGATGGGGTTTAGATTTCATTGGGGAAATACATCCTGCTTCGTCGAAAGGTCATCGTTTCGTCCTGGTAGCTACAGATTACTTCACTAAATGGACCGAAGCAGTTCCGTTAAGAAATATGACTCATAAGGAAGTGATTAGCTTTGTTCTGGAACATATCATCCATAGGTTCGGCATCCCTCAAACTCTGACGACTGATCAGGGTGCATCCTTTATGTCTCACCAATTCAGTGAGTTTGCCGAGTCCTTTGGGGTCAAGTTGTTGAACTCGTCGCCCTATTATGCCCAAGCCAATGGACAGGCCGAGTCCAGCAATAAAACCTTGATCAAGCTAATAAAGAAGAAAATTGAGGAACATCCGAGGAGGTGGCATGAGGTCCTCTCGGAAGCATTATGGGCCCATAGGATATCCAAGCATGGAGCCACCCGAGTGACGCCATTCGAGTTGGTGTACGGGCAGGAGGCGGTGTTGCCCGTGGAAGTTAAACTACAAGCTCTTAGAATAGCCAGGCAAGACAATTTGTCGGCTGAAGATTACAGCCACTTGATGATAGATAAGATAGATGATGTTCCAGAAGAGAGGTTGAAAGCCTTACAAGAAATCGAGAAGGAGAAGTTGAGAGTTGCCAAGGCTTACAACAAAAGAGTAAAGGAAAAATCGTTTCAGATAGGAGACCTAGTATGGAAAACGATTTTACCTGTTGGAGCTCGGGACAACAAATTCGGCAAGTGGTCGCCGAGTTGGGAGGGCCCGTTTAGAGTTGTCGAGATAGTCCCTGGGAATTCCTATCTTGTAGAATCTTTGCAAGGGGAATGGTTATCTAGGGCTCTTAATGGGAAATATCTGAAAAAGTATTATCCGAGTATGTGGCAAGTAGCTTAACAAAATCTATGGCCGATATGCCCTTTAAAAATATCGCCCTGAGCAACGATGTAGTTCAAGGTGTTTTTGGCAAATGCAATTATGCCAAAAAGCAGGGGGGCATGTGTTTACAGCGTAATTTGGCTTGAAGGTTTATTCAGTGGGCCAAATTAAGTATTAGGTTTGCTGGAAGTTGAGATGATGAAACTAACAGTATGGATGCAGCATTTACTCTTACATGTAGGATTAATACAGCCGAGTGGCCTGGACGCTCGCGGTATACTTGATACCGAGTGCTCGCGGCGTTTTCGAGTGCCCCCGAGTGCTCACTGCATCCCGGGTAGTCATCATATCCCAAGTGCGAAGGTGCTCGCAGAAGTTCCCGAGGACCCAAGCAGTTGGAGGTGTCCCCGAGCGCCCACGCCCCGAGCAACATCGGCCCCGAGTACTGGTGATACCGAGTGGCCCAGCCCCGAGAAGGTCTCCAGCCCCGAGGGGTTTTTTCCCGAGTACTTGGCCGATTCCCGAGCGGTACAAAGTTCATCCCCGAGCAGTCCGAGTTCGTCCCCGAGCACTCGGCGGATTCCCGAGCAGTCCGAGTTCATCCCCGAGCACTCGGCGGATTCCCGAGCGGTCCAAGTTCGTCTCCGAGCACCCGCGAAGGACCATCTTCAGCAAGTCTGAACTGCAGTACTATCCTTCAAGACTTACCCGACGCCAGAGACTTCAGCTTGAGGCGCAAGAAACGCGGCGAGGCAATCAAGGAGAGTCCTACAAGATTTGGAAGTCTATCCAGTTTGTTAAGGAAGGATATCCCGTGCGCCGAGAAGAGTCCGGATGTCGGCGTCCGAAGCAGTTAAGATTTGGAAAGCTATCTTGGTTTGTATGGAAAGTTACATGTACGGTAGAATCCAGATCCTTTAAGCAAGGAAAGAGATATATTTGTAATCAGATTAGGATTAGGAGTCCGAACCTCCTACGGGAAGACCAGCCGCCCTATAAATATGTAAAGGGTGACGGCCGATTAAAAGACATCCAACAATCGATCAAATCAATCTTTTATCTTTTATCTTTTACCTTTTCTTAGTAGTAGATCTTTGCTGTTTTGCGCTGTAAAACAGTCGGTTCTTCCTCACATAAGTAGGAAGATCTTTGTTGCTTTGCTCGGAAAGCAATCGCTCGTCGTACGCGTAAGTGCGATAGTTATCCTTTGTTGCTTTGCTCGAAAAGCATCCGGTTATCGCACACGTAAGTGCGATTGGCGACTCCCATCACCTAGGTGTTCCACGGATCCAATTTCGTGCGAACAATATGTATTAAACATCTCAGATCAATGCAAGAGAATCAATCATTCTGTGTCTAAATCTCTGTTCCATCTTCTATCTCAACACGTTATCACGCACGTAGTTCTACCAAGAGCAATTAGGCTACATAGAAGAACAGAAGAAAAGAACGAAGAAGGTGAGGATGCCTCGCTTCTTCACCTCGCTCCTTCTTCCCCTTCTCAGGGATCACCGCCGCCACCTTCGGTTCGCCGCTCGTCGTCGCCGGCGCTTTGCTCCTCGTCATGGACGCCGTGACTTTGGTAGCGGCTTCCGCCGCCATGCTCGCAGAGGCCGCCGTCCTCGTCGATCTTCAATCGCGGCGCGGATTGGAGCGCCCTCCCGCCTGATGTCCATGGCGCGAGCCCACTCCGCGGCCTCCGCATCCGGCGCGGCCTCGCCGCCAAGGGGCTCGTCGCCGTGGCGTCCATGGCCGAGCCCGGCTGCCGGCCCGACATGGTGTCCGGTGCACGGATACAACCCGTGCCCTCCAAGCACCCCACCGCCGGTAGTCGCCCTCCCCGACCCGGCCTCCGAGCCCGCCGGCGAGCTTGCCGCTCCCCCGCTGCCACCCGACTCCGGCCTTGAGGCGCATCCGGCGCCGCCGCAGCCGGCCCCGTCGCCCTAGACCGCCGCCTGCCCCCGCCTCCCGCGCACCACGTCGGCCGCCACCGCTCGCCCTGGCCACCGCCCGGGGGCATGGGCTCCGGCCTCCCTCGGGCTCGCCAACGGCCTGGCCAACGGCGGCGCCGGTGCCGGTTACTCCTCCTCCTCCAACGAGGAGGAGTACACCCCGCGTTGATGCCCGGCGGCGCGGTGGTGGGAGGACAGGCGGTGTGGCGGCGTCGACGTCGAGCTTCGCCGGACCATCACCGAAGGGAGAGAGCTGACGTCGCCGGACCGCCATGGCCAAGGGCCGCCACCGGACCAGGTGAATGTGGGGGTTAGGGTTTCCAAACCCTAACCGCCCGTTGCCGCTTTTTATCGCCGTGCGCACCCAGCCTGGGCCGGCCGAAAGGCCTGCAAGGCCCAGGCCCAGGTTGGGGTGGCCTGCCTCAGCCCCCCGCGCCTCCCGCCTGGCCAAGCGGGCCATAAGGCCCCCTGGGCTACGGCCCAGGTTGCCTCGGTCCACCCGGCTGCACAGGCATTTTTGCAAAAAAAAACCCCTAAATCTTTTGGGTTTTTGCAATTAAGTCCAGTTGCAGTGCTGTTTTATTAGTTCTTGTTATGTTTAGGCCCATGCACTTTTATATATTTACATTTCAGTGCTGTTTTCTGTTATGTTTTAATCTTCAGAAAATATGTAAATGTAATATATGTCCATATTCAATGTGTTTGCATCAATGCAATCCCTATAACATGCATTTTTAGCTATGACTAGTATAATTTTGCAATTGAGATCGAATTTCTTGCAAATCTATACGGTAATTCACCTTAATTAAGCCCAAAATGCCTCCTAGCACAATTGGCTTAATTCAAGCAGAATTATTACGCAAAATTAACAAGTGACTACCTCATATTTATATTTGTGAATCACGTAGTAATGGATATTGGATCTACTGCTCAATTGTAGATTATCCACCATTACCGTTCATGTGCTCTTCCAAATATTCAAATTAAAAGCATAACATAAAGTAATAGAAACTTAAGCATCTACTGACGCTCGTCAGATTATGCCATCTATTACTACAAGATCTACACCATAATTGGTGATTATCTTTAAAAGATTATGCTATATAACTTGAGGTCTATACTTCATATTTTAAGTCTTCACTTGAATTTTTCAGAAATTTTTCAGAATTTTACACAATTACTATAACATAACCATGACGATATTTTAATTTACTCCTAAGTAAATTAATCAAATCTCTGGTTTAAATCTATGTAGATCAAGATGGCCAAAGAATTTGAAGAGCTCGCGCTCGACGGTCACAACTATCCTACATGGGCATTGGATGTTAAAGTCGCTCTTGCGTCCCGTAGCATTGCGGCAACAATCAACCCTCCCATTGAGGGAACACTTGCATTACCGGAGCCTCAACGATATTCTGCCTTATACATTATAAATCCACGCGCATTATGGCTAGCACTTAAAACTAGATATGAACAGCAGAAAGCGGTTATCCTTCCCGAAGCAACTCATGATTGGGTCCAACTTCGGCTTCAGGACTTCAAGTCCATTGGAGACTATAACCACGCTGTTCACAAGATCTGTTCTAAGTTGCGTTTCTGCAAGAAAGAACCCTCTGAAGCAGATAAGATTGAAAAAACCTTATCAACAATGCTTCCATCGGACAGGATCTTGCAGCACTAGTACCGCGCCAAAGAATTCTAATATTATTCTGACCTTATACATGTACTCCTGCAAGTGGAAAAACATGATGAACTCACTCTGAGAAACCATCATCAGCGCAATGTAGGCGCAACCCCGCTCCCAGAGGTACATTATAATGCTCAGAGTAACAATAAGTCTACTGGCTTTTCCAAGCACCAACAGCAGAACTTCAAAGGAAAGCGCAAGTGAAACTAGAAGAAAAAGCCACGTGCCATGGATAAGGGGAAAGGCATTGAAAAGCCCAAATTTGACAAATCTCAAGTATGTCAAAAGTGTGGATGTTACAAACACTCCACCAAAAAGTGTCGCACCCCTCGACACCTTGTTGATCTCTACCTACAATCTGTGGGACGCAAGAAACAAGCTCAAGGATCCAAGTTTGAAGCACACTTCAATCTTCAGACCGACAAGTCCAAGAAAATCGATTGTTCCACTGCAGTTCTCTCAGAACCCCAGGACAACAAGCATCTTCAACAATCCGACGATCCGCTGAACACGGAGAACATGATCATTGAATTCACTTCGAATGATATGTTTGGTGACTTTGAATAAGTCCCTCCACTCCGTCATCGTTATCATAACATCCATATGATATCATTATGTTGTAGTCATTAATTACTATGTTGTTGTTATATTGTTTTAAGACAATATCGTAGTAATTATATGATGAAGACATATATTGTAAATTACAGTATTGTAAAAGTACTCATGTGTCTAAATACATTTGTATGTATTCTATATATCTGATCAAGAATTTTATACTAATTCTTCATTTCTATATATAGTTTTCTACGGGAGTCAATCCGATAGAAGAGGAAATGTGCCTTGTGGACAGTGGTACCATAAACTCCATTCTTAGGGAACTAAAATATTTTCAAAATCTTACTAAGAGACAAGGAGAAATTTTAACAATCGCCGGACGCGATGCTGTAATTGTAGGCTCAGGACGGGCCATAATTACTCTCCCTATGGGTACTCAAATAATAATCGAGGACGCTTTATTGTACCCCGATTCAACTCGTACCCTACTAAGCTATAGAGATATCCGTCAGAACGGTTTCCATATCGAAACCAATGATGACAACAAAGAGGAATATCTCCTCTTAACCAAAAATAACGGATATGGCAAGCAAATACTTGAAAAATTTTCCTCTTTAACGTCTAGATTGTACTACACATACATCAAACCCGTAGTACATGTTGCATACAAGGTAATTTTTCAGAATGTTGATGTATTCCAGACTTGGCATGATCGCCTTGGTCATCCCGGGATAGGGATGATGAGAAAAATTATCAGCAATTGCATTGGTCACAACTTGAATAATGCTAAACTTCATCAACATTCGGATTTCATTTGCACCGCATGTACAACTGGAAAGTTAATATTAAGGCCCTCATACCTTAAGATTAACGTGGAACCACTTAACTTCCTTGAACACATTCAAGGAGACATCTGTGGTCCCATCCAACCATTATCTAGACCTTTTCGGTATTTCATGGTTTTAATTGACGCATCAACTCAATGGTCACATGTGTGCCTTCTCTCCACACGAAACCATGCTTTCGCAAAGATTATGAGTCAAATTATTAAATTAAAGGCTCATTATCCCGAGCACCGAATCCAATCCATTCGCATGGATAATGCTGCGGAATTTTCTTCTAGAGCTTTCAACGATTATTGCATGGCTCTAGGAATAGAAGTCCAACATTCAGTACCATATGTCCATACACAAAATGGTTTAGCCGAATCACTTATCAAGAGGATTAAGCTTATTGCCAGGCCATTACTACACAATTGCAATTTACCAACCTCTTGTTGGGGTCACGCAGTTTTACACGCTGCTGACTTGATACAATTGCGCCCAACTGCTTATCACAGTACTTCCCCTCTGCAACTAGTACGTGAAAATCCTCCAAATATTTCCCATCTGCGAAAATTCGGATGCGCCACATATGTGCCCGTCTCACCACCTCAGCGTACATCCATGGGACCACATAGAAAACTGGGGATCTATGTGGGGTACAAATCACCGTCAATAATCAAGTACCTAGAACCTCTCATCGGGGATCTATTCACTGCCCGTTACGCTGATTGCATCTTCAATGAGGATCATTTCCCGGCATTAGGAGGAGATATCAAGTACCAAAAAGAATGCCAGGAAATCGATTGGAATGCTAAAGGTATTTCCTCCTCTGATCCACGTACTCAAGAAACTGAACTCCAAGTTCAGAAAATCATAAATTTGCAACATCTTGTAAATAACTTGCCAGATTCATTTACAAAGGAGTTACAAAATCCTATAATCCTGCCATAAATGCGCCTGAACGAGTGGAAATACCAAAAGAAACCACTCAACTCCCCATCAACAATAAGAGGGGGAGAAGCACGGCCGCAAAACATGATTCAGCTTTACACAAGCAACAAAGGAAACAGAGAAAGAAATCCTCTGAAACTGTAAATAAAATCCAAACTCCACAACCCAGCTCAAAGTGCACTCAAATCTAGAAGCTGGGACATCGAAAAATTCTGACATGATCATATTGGAAAATCACGATCAGTCACCAAAGAATAATGAAATTTCCACCAATTACATTGATTCTGGAGAATCATATAACCGTAAGACTACGATTGTCGATAATTACTTCTCCACAAAGATTGCAAACAACCTCCAATCTGATCCAGATCCCAAGACCATGGCAGAGTGTCAAAAATGCTCGACTGGAATCAGTGAAAGGAAGCAATCCAAGCAGAGATAGCTTCGCTCAATAAAAGAGAGGTATTTACAAAAGCAATACCTACTCCTCCCAATGTTTTTCCGGTGGGATTCAAATGGGTATTCGTTCGGAAACGGAATGAAAACAATGAAGTGGTGAGATACAAAGCGAGGCTCGTAGCACAAGGGTTCACGCAGAGACCCGGCGTTGATTTCAACGAAACATACTCTCCAGTAATGAGTGGAATAACCTTCCAATACCTAATATCACTGGCAATGCAAAATCATCTATCTGTGCAGTTGATGGATGTAGTGACTGCATATCTTTATGGGTCACTTGATTCGGACATATACATGAAGGTTCCCGATGAAATCCCACTTCCGAATCAAAACGCTAAACGCAACATGTATTGTGTAAAACTTAACAAGTCATTATACGGCTTGAAGCAATCGGGTCGAATGTGGTACAATCGACTTAGCGAATTCCTTATTCAAAAGGGATACACGAATAACGATGATTGCCCATGCGTGTTCATAAAGAAAATCCTTAAACGGATTTTGCATCATATCCGTGTATGTTGATGATCTAAATATCATTGGCAACGCACAAGATATTGATGAAGCACGTGATCATCTAAACACGGAATTTGAGATGAAGGATTTAGGCAAAACTAAATTTTGCTTAGGGCTACAAATTGAGCACCTTCACTCTGGAATTTTGGTACACCAAGCTACTTATATCCAAAAGATTTTGGAGAAATTTAATATGGAAAAATCTTATCCATCAAAGACTCCCATGGTTGTTCGATCTCTAGACGTAGAGAAAGATCCTTTTAGACCAAGGAAAGATGGAGAAGATATATTGGGATCTGAGTTCCCATATCTTAGTACTGTTGGAGCTCTTATGTATCTTGTAAATTACACCAGGCCTGATATCGCATTTGCAGTAAACTTATTAGTAAGACACAGCGCTGCTCCAACTAAACGTCATTGGATGGGAGTCAAGCAAGTCTTACGCTACCTCCAAGGTACTAAAAATTTAGGTCTATATTATCAATCTCACAAAATCAAGATTCAAATCTAATCGGATACACCGATGCTGGATACTTGTCTGATCCCCATAATGCTAGATCTCAGACCGGTTTTGTGTTCCTACATGGTGGAACGGCCATCTCATGGAAGTCTTCTAAACAGACTTTAGTGGCTACGTCCACGAATCATTCTGAAATTATTGCCCTATATGAAGCATCACGTGAATGCGTGTGGCTTCGCAGAATGATAAACCACATACAACAATCGTGTGGTATTGGTTCCATTGAATCACCGACCATTATCTATGAAGATAATGCTGCTTGTGTTGCACAGATGCAAACAGGTTACATAAAGAGCAATATTACCAAACATATTGCCCCTAAATTGTTTTATCCTCATGAATTACAACAAAGTGGGGAGATAAACATCTTGCAAACCAGGTCATGTGATAACCTTGCTGATTTGTTCATTAAGTCCTTACCAAATTCAATTTTCTAGAAATATGTTTATGAAATTGGTATGCAGCAACTTCAAGATTTGGAAGAATCAGGGGGAGTCACTCTCTGATTATTAACCTGTTCGTACATCATATTGCACTCTTTTCCTTTATGAGTTTTCTCTCAAGCTTTCTCATGAAAGGTTTTTAATGAGGCAATACTAACACAAAATATATGTCGTATCTTCTATTTTCTCTACCGGGGTTTTTGAGAAGGTATACAAGACATATCTATTGTTCTCTAAACTCACTCATGGGTTTTTCCCTTAACAGGTTTTCTCATGTGAGTTAACAAAGAGACAATAACCATTATATGTTGTATTATTTTCTCCTTATTTTTCCACTGGGTTTAAAGGAGTTTTTCACAGCATATCAAACATCACTTCTCATATTTTTCCCACAGGGTTTTTAGAGAAGTTTTCCAGATGCTCTTCATATATATACAATGATGAAATTGATCAAGGGAGAGTGTTGCGAACGAACGTCTCTCTGGAAACAACGCGATGATTGATCAATCTTCATAACCGTATTTAGCAGTTGCTAGTGATGATTAGGCAAACAACTGCCGTCTGTTCCATGTGTATATATATGTATTAAACATCTCAGATCAATGCAAGAGAATCAATCATTCTGTGTCTAAATCTCTGTTCCATCTTCTATCTCAACACCTCTGCCATGTGACAAGCCGGTGCTACGTAGGACGACATGTCACTGTTAACCTGACGTGTCATGTGTATCCTGCCGTTCCTATAATCCGATTAATTGTTGATGAGGTGAGAGGTGCATGCACAGGATATAAGGTAGCTAGGCATCGATGCAGTCAAGAACTCAAGATAACATAAGCCCGAAATTAATGTGCTGAAACCGAAGGAAACTAGTGGCAGAAAATCTAGCGAGTGAAATCGGCGTTGGTCCATGGGTTCCTGTCAGCCAGACGCCGCCATGTGCAGTCGCTGTTCTGATCGAAATGGACTGGCAGAGGTGAGAATGGCTCGCCTCTTTGCTCACTAGCTTGTTTCGCACAACAGACTTAAATACAATATGAAAATTCAGACTTTTGGTGACGTGCTGTTTCACACAGCCTACGTCTTTTTCTTTAATAAAACAATCTAATTACTATACTTAAATATACACATTCATATAACCCGAGCAAACTATCTACCGGATCTTATGCCACTAACATCATGTCCTATTCTAATCCATACACACACACGAGCTAACATATACATCAGTCACTAACTAACTTAACTACACATTCAAGTACTCATTGACCAAATCACCCGGTCAAACTCCAGCTGATGACTAGTTGATGCAGTCTGTTGGCTCCGTAGCTCTCGCATGCAACACCGCTTCACGCTGCGACGCCCGCTTCACACGGCACATCGACACGTCGCCATGCACATGCTCCCAGCTGAAACAAACTATCTTATACGCTTCACACGCACACATGCTAGCAAACGAGTAAACGACGTCCTACACTAACTACATGCATACAAAGATAAACATGCACATACAATATTAAGATTAGTTCTAACAATCGCCCCTAATCCAGATATGACATTATCCACACAGCTTCTAAGAAGAGCCGGTTCATCGTCACCTCCGACGAAGAGTGTTTTCTCCTCCTTCTCTTTCATAGGACATTCATAGCGAAATGTCCAAGTTCTCGGCAATTGTAACACTGGTACTGTGCTTTTGTCTCTACGTTGTTCACCACGGCCACGGCCACATCCTCATCCTCATTCGCACGACGAGTCATATCCTCTTTTAATGAGAAGTTGCTCCTTCTTCTCCATCTCTTGCCCCTTGAGAAGCTCCTCATGTGCCTTTAGTGATCTGTCAGCAGCCCCGCTACTGACGACGACGACAGCCCAAGGGACGCGCGGCCCAAGCGAACCATCAAGCCCAACAAGTGATATACGGGTGGCGAATGGGCCCTGGGAGGAGTTCCGGCACAGCGCAACAAAAGGAGAACAGTAGCGTAGCGAAGGGGTCATCCAGAGGATCACATTGTTGGCACCTTCTTCCCATCTCGGCTCTGTCTCCTATCTCCGTTCTTGCTGTTCTTGTTTCCGGATATTGCTATTGTAAACTGAGAACGAATATCGATCAACGAAGCCTATTCCCTCGGTAGAGTTAACAATTGGTATCAGAGCCAATCCACCCCTTCCATCCGCTCTGGATCCAACCGCCGCCAAGCCGATCCAATCGATCATCCTCACCCACCGGCAAGCACGCGAAATGGACGACCTCGTCAAGGAGTTGCAGGCGATGAGGGAGCAGCAAGAAAAGATGAACGCCAAACTTGACTCACTCTGCGTGTGGAAGCCGGATCTGGAAGCCCGACTCACCGATCTGCACGCAGCCGTCCACAGTCTGCAGGAGGTGACCGCTCCAGGCCCAATCCACCGGCCGGAGTTGCGCTCGGCGTCGCCATCCGCACCAGGCGGCGCCGCCACCACCTACCTGGGCGGCGCACCGCCTTCGCTTCTTGGTGCGGCGCAGTTGGGAGCGTTCCCAGGGCCACATGGCTACGGCGAGGACATGACTACACGGGGGCAGGTGGCGGGTGCGTCCTTCACCCCGCCACCTCCTCTGGCCAACGGTACAAGCTTCCCCTCCTACCCTGCTGTGATGCACTCCTCGACTCCCGATTTGGCAAAATTTTCTCAGCTCACCACTGTTTCTGGAACTTCTAGCTTGAGTTCATCGTTGCCTACCATCGCTTTTCCGCGTTTTGACGGTGAAAACCCACAGCTGTGGCAGTCCCAATGTGAAGAGTATTTTGAGATGTTTGGGGTTCCTAATCACTTGTGGGTTCGCATGGCTGCTTTGCATTTTGCTCCTTCGATTGGGATTTGGTATCAGTTTGTTCGTAAGAGAATTTCCCCTTCTGATTGGATTGGGTTGTGTGCATTGGTTGCTGGCCGATTTGGTCGCGATCAGCATCAACAGCTTATTCGCCAATTTTACCATTTGCGCCAGACTAGTACTGTTCAGGAGTTTTATCGATCGTTTTGAAGAATTGATGAATCATCTCAACTCGTATTCCGACGCAATTCACCCCTATTATTTCTTGACCAAATTTATCGAGGGCCTTCGGGAAGACATCCGCGTGGTGGTGATGGTCCAGCGGCCGCCGGACTTGGATGCCGCATGCTCCCTCGCGCTGCTCCAGGAGGAGGTGCTAACCGGCACACGCAGGGACCGACCCAGGCGTCTCGACGCCACTGTAGCAAATCCGGCACGCCCAGCTGGCCCGCCTTCCATTCTGCCAAACAACAACCGGCAAGCTCAAGCTTCCGTGGCCGAAGATCGTCGGGGCGTCGACGGGGCCCGCGCTCCGGGCCGCCAGGATGGCGTGGCCGCGTTGCGGGCCTACCGGCGCGCCCGCGGACTGTGCTTCACATGTGGGGAGCGATGGGGCCGCGACCACAAGTGTCCGGCCGCTATTCAGTTGCACATCGTTGAAGAACTTCTTTAGATACTGGATCTCCAGCCCACCGACTCCGACATGGATGAAGACGCTTCTCTCGAACAACCCATGGAGTTGATGGCCATATCCAAACACGCGGTCGACGGCACCGCCTCCCCGCGGACCATTCGTCTCCACGGGTGGGTGCAAGGGCGTGAAGTGCTCCTCCTGGTGGATTCCGGCAGTTCCACCTCCTTTGTCAGTGTGCAGCTGGCCGCCCAACTTCCAGGAATTCAAGAACTCGCTCATGCCGTCCGAGTGCAAGTGGCCGATGGCGGCGAACTCCACTGCTCCCGCCAAGTCAAGGATTGTTCCTGGTGGGTCCAGGGCCACAGCTTTACGTCTGATCTGCGCATTCTTCCTCTGGGCAGCTATGACATTATTCTGGGAATGGATTGGTTAGAGGACCATAGTCCTATGACAGTCGACTGGGTTCGCAAAACACTCCAATTCCAGCTCGCGGGCCGTACCGTGACACTCCAAGGCATTCAATCGAACAGCACATCTTGCCCGTCCGTTAATTCTCATCAGCTTGCTGGAATCACGAAGCGCCAGGCCACGGTCCATTATGTCCAATTGGCCATGGTCCACGACAGCACGGACACACCAGTTCCTCCGGCCGTGCAAGTCCTGTTGGCCGACTACGCCGATGTCTTTGAGGAGCCACGCGGTCCGCCTCCCGCTCGAGCTTGTGACCACACCATTCCTCTGCTTCCCGGTGCTCAACCGTTCGCCTTGCGACCGTACAGAGTGGCTCCTGCTCTGAAGACCGAACTAGAAACACAAGTGGCGAAGATGTTACAGAGCGGCGTTCTTCAGCACAGTAACAGCCCCTTCTCCTCCCCCGCTATCTTGGTCAAGAAAAAGATGGGAGCTGGCGCCTCTGCATTGACTATCACCACCTCAACGTGCTCACCTGCAAAACCAAGTACCCTGTCCCCGTAATTGAGGAGCTGCTGGATGAATTGGCGGGCGCCTCGTGTTTCTCCAAATTGGATCTTCGGGCCGGCTATCACCAGATTCGTTTGGCGGAGGGCGAAGCACCTAAGACGGCCTTCCAGACGCACTCGGGACACTACGAATACAAAGTCATGCCCTTCGGCTTATCGGGCGCACCGGCCACATTTCAACGCGCGATGAACAACACTCTGGCACCCGTCCTTCGGAAATCAGCATTGGTTTTCTTTGATGACATTCTAGTTTTTAGCCCATCTCTCACCGAGCATCTGAGTCACCTACGTGCGGTGCTCCATCTTCTCCGACAAGATCAATGGAAAGTCAAGAAGTCCAAGTGCTCGTTTGCGCAGACTCAGCTCTCGTACTTGGGGCATGTTATCAGTGCAGCTGGGGTCGCAACAGAGGAAGACAAAGTGCGCGCGGTGCAGCAATGGCCTACCCCAACGACCATCAAGCAACTGCGCGGGTTCTTGGGCTTAGCGGGCTACTACCGAAAATTTGTCCGGCGCTTCGGCATGATCAGCAAGCCGCTCACCAATCTCCTCAAGAAACATTGCCCATTCGTGTGGACGGCCGAGTGCGACGCGGCCTTCAATCAGCTCAAGCAGGCGCTCACTTCCGCCCCGGTACTCGCCCTACCAGACTTCGCCAAACCTTTTGCTATTGAAACGGACGCTTGCGACAAAGGTGTGGGCACGGTGTTGCAACAGGACGGCCATCCGATCGCCTTCATGAGCAAAGCGTTGGGCCCTCGCAATCAGGGGCTCTCCATTTACGAGAAGGAGTGTCTAGCAGTCCTAATGGCCGTGGATCGTTGGAGGTCTTATCTGCAGTTAAACGAATTCGTTATACACACGGACCAGAAGAGTTTAATCCACTTTGAAGACCAACGTCTGTCCACGCCGTGGCAGCAGAAGGCGTTCACCAAGTTGCTAGGCCTGCACTATCGCATCCGCTACAAGAAGGGGACTGACAACCGTGCAGCCGATGCGCTATCTCGCCAGGACCATGCCGGTTCAGAGGAATGTGTGGCGTTAACGGAATGTATTCCGTCTTGGCTCGCCGAAGTCACGTCCAGTTATGCCACCGACGATCAGGCCCGCGCCCTTCTTGCTCGGCTCGCCATTGCGTCACCTCAGGACAAGTTCACTCTGCACCAAGGCGTCATTCGCTATGCCAATCGCATCTGGTTGGGCAGCACACCTGATTTACAGCACCGCATCATAGCTGCTCTTCACGACAGTGCCCTGGGCGGCCACTCTGGTTTTCCGGTCACCTACCGCCGAATTAAACAGCTTTTTGCCTGGCCTCACATGAAGCAAACGATCAAAGACTATATCAGCAGCTGTACCATGTGCCAGCAAGCGAAGCCCGATCAGCATAAATACCCCGGATTGCTTCAACCGCTGCCCATTTCGGATGCCGCTTGGGAGATCGCCACCATGGACTTCATCGAAGGTCTCCCATCTTCTTTCCCGCTTCAATTGCATCTTTGTGGTTGTTGACAAGTTCTCGAAATATGCCCATTTTCTGCCGCTCCACCATCCCTTCACTGCATCTCAGGTTGCCCAAGTGTTCATTGACCACGTTTACAAACTGCACGGCCTACCGCGGGTGTTCATTTCTGACCGAGACAAAGTGTTCACGAGCCAATTTTGGCAGCAACTGTTCTCCCGCATCGGCACTCAGCTGCATCTCAGCACCGCTTACCATCCGCAATCCAACGGGCAGACTGAGCGTGTGAATCAGTGCTTGGAGACGTACCTCCGCTGTTTTGTCCATGCCTGCCCAGCTCAGTGGTCTAAATGGCTCCCTTTGGCCGAATTCTGGTACAACACTAGCTTCCACTCCTCTCTCGGCAAAACTCCTTTTGTGGTGCTGTATGGCCGGGACCCTCGGCAATTGGGGCTTTCTTCTGAGGACGCGGGCGACAACACCGATGACCACCAGTGGTTGCAGGAGCGCGCCACAATGACGGCCCAGGTTCACCAACATCTACATCGTGCCCAGCAACGGATGAAACGCCAAGCCGACAAGAACCGCAGTGAGCGCACGTTCGAAATTGGCGACTCGGTATTCTTGAAGCTTCAGCCTTATGTCCAGACGTCCGTGGCACCTCGTGCCAACCACAAGCTCTCCTTCAAATATTTTGGTCCGTTTCCAATTGTGGCCCGAGTGGGAACGGTGGCCTACAAGTTACAGCTGCCTGCTGCGGCGTCCATCCATCCCGTTTTCCATGTCTCGCAGCTCAAGCGCGCCTTGTCTCGCCGGGAGCAGGTATTACCCGAACTTCCACCTTCGCTAACTCTGCCACAGGTTCCAGAAGCTGTACTGGACTCGCGGTGGGTGCATCGCGCCAACAAGATGACTCGCCAGGTCCTCGTCCGCTGGTCGTCCGCTCCTCAGGGCACCCAGACCTGGGAGGATGAAGCAGACCTGCGCCGCCGCTTTCCTCATTCCCCGGCTTGGGGGCAAGCCGATGCTTCAGAAGGGGGTATTGTCAGCAGCCCCGCTACTGACGACGACGACAGCCCAAGGGACGCACGGCCCAAGCGAACCATCAAGCCCAACAAGCGATATACGGGTGGCGAATGGGCCCTGGGAGGAGTTCCGGCACAGCGCAACAAAAGGGGAACAGTAGCGTAGCGAAGGGGTCATCCAGAGGATCACATTGTTGGCACCTTCTTCCCATCTCGGCTTTGTCTCCTATCCCCGTTCTTGCTGTTCTTGTTTCCGGATATTGCTATTGTAAACTGAGAACGAATATCGATCAACGAAGCCTATTCCCTCGGTAGAGTTAACATGATCCAGTGGCCGGCCTCCTCTACGACCATCTTGTTGAGGTCACTAAACAACATCATCGATGAAGCAACATTGATGAACTTATTGGAGACGAAACACAGCAGCTTCTTCATGACTACTTCTCTTCCATTGTCTCTCCAAGCTCACGGATGTGGCCAATAAGTACCATGAACTTCGCAGCAAACTCATCCACCGACTCTGCATCACACATCTTAAGGTTATCAAACTCCAAGTGCAAAGGCTAGATTCTCGCCTCCCTAACGCGCTCCGCTCCCACATGCATGGAACACAGTGCCGTCCAAACATCAAGCGTCGTGTCCTTTCTGCAACTCGCATCAGCATCTAGTCGTCGATCAACTGGCAGATGATTGATAATGCCAACTAGTCCTTGCCCTCATCAATGATCTTGGATGTGCTCTTAGGATCAACCACACCTTATGTGCCATTTGCTCATAGGAGGTACATCATCCTTAATTACTGCCGACGCCGCATAGTTCGTCCTTGTAAGTAGTGGGTACGGCAGCCTCACCGCTCCCATCACTGTCGCCATCACCGCTGTCATCTCCGTCACAGTTGCTGCCAAGTCGCCCAAGCCGCTGCTCACAACGGCTGCGTTTGGTGAGCCATCACCGTATGGCATTGTCTTTGTCATGACCTCGCTTTGATACCAGATGTCAGAGGTGAGAATCGCTCACCTCTCTGCTCACTAGGTTGTTTCACGCAACACACTCAAGCACAATGGATAAAATTCAGGATTTTGGTGACGTGCTGTTTCACATAGCCTACGTCTTTTCGTTTTCTCTCTCTATTTCCTTGATAAAGAACCTAATTACAATGCTTAAATACACACACGCACATAGCCGGAGCAAACTACGTACCCGGATCTTATGCCACTAACGCCATGTCCTATTCTAGTGCATACATGCACACACGACTAGCTAACACGTGCATCAAGCCACTAACTACACATGCAAGTACTCATTGACAAAATCACCCGGCCAAACTCCAGCTAATGACCAGTTGATGTAGTTCCGTTGGCTCCATAGCTCTCCATGGAACACCACTTCACACGGTGACGCCCGCCTGACACGTCGGCACCTCACAACGCACGTGCTCCCAGTTGAAACAATCTAGTCTTGTACGAGCTTCACATGCACACATGCTAGCATACGATGGTCTACACTAACTACATGCATACAAAAATAAACATGCAGATACCAAACTAGTTCTAACAAGGACTTCCCGGCCATCGCTAGCCGGAGCTCGAACGATCGCCGGCTATCGCTCTGGGTACGTACTTTGATGCTCTGTCATAAGTTGCACTCATGACTCATGCTTATTTGGAATGCATATTATACAAGTCTATAAGTAATTCAGACAAATTTTAATTAAGCGGTCGGAGTTCTGCACTCAGTCGTCGTTGGACGCCGGTGCGCCGCCTTGCACGAACCGCCTGACGGCTCGGACCAGCTCGTCCGCCGCCGCCCCCCACGGCTGGTACACGAAGAACGCATGTTCCTGCCCCTCGAACTCCACGAGCTCCACCGGCTTCCCCATGGCCGCCAACCTCGCGACGTAGTCCGCGACCCGGTCCCGCAGCAGGTCCTGCTCGGGGTCCGCGACGAGCACCGGCGGGAACGTGACGTTGTCGAGCGGGGGGCTCTCGGGACCGAATGGGTTCGCCGCCGGGTGATCCCTCGTCGCCCCCGCCGGCAGCGCGAGCCGCCACATCTGGTCGAACAGCACCAGGCTCATGAGCACGTCAGCCGGGGAGGTCAGCTCCGACGCTGTCCTCTCTTCGCCGCCGAAGTAGGGCCAGAGCATGACGCATCCGGCGATCCGCACCGGGTCGAGCGCGAGCCCGCCGGACCCGTACCGGACGGCGATGTGGTGCGAGATGTTGCCGCCGGCCGAGTCGCCGCAGACGAACACCCGCTCGAAATCGGCCGACTCGGCCAGCCACGGGTCGGCGCCGGCACCGGCGGCGGACACGGCCTGGCAGCGAAGCCACGAGAGGACGGCCTCGGCGTCGTGGTGCGCCGCGGGGAGGCGGTGCTCGGGGGCGAGGCGGTAGTCGGCAGAGAGCACCATCGCCGGGAGGTCGTGGGCGAACCGGAGGCCGACGGCGTGGAAGTTGGGATGCTCGAAGCTGGCGATGCAGAAGCCGCCGCCGTGGAAGTAGACGAGCACCGGAAGCTTCTCGCCGCTGAGGCCGGTGAGACCGGTATCAGGCCTGTACATGCGGAGGCGGAGGCCGTGGGTCTCATCGTAGACGACGTCCCTCCACTGCACGGGCAGGTCGTCGCGGCTGACGTGCGCCGGGGGACCAGCGAGGCTGGGGCCCGAGGGGCGCATCACGGTGCCGTCGCTGAGGAGCTGCACGACGCCGAGGCAGTCCTCGACCACGTGCGGCGGCGCCGACGCCGGCGTGGAAGACAACGACATGGTGATGGTGTTGGAGATAGCTAGCGGCGCCGGTGACCACGTAATTAACTGGAGCCTGTCTTACAAGTGTGGTCTGTACAAATAGTGCAGTGTAGATAGGCTAAAACCAAGACGTGCGTGTGCACTCACGTGTGTGCCTTTGGCTTAGATTGGATTATTGGAAGACCGGCTTGCTATATGGAGCCTACAGAGCATCTTTTCTCGTAGATGTCCGGAACACGGAAATTTCAGGGGAGATTTACATAGAGCAGTTCAGTTCTCCTAGGATTTAAGCACCATCTCCCGCGTTACAAACCGGATCTAAGCTTCTGATCTAGGTGAACTAATTCTATGCGTGCGAATCTTTTTTTCTGAGGGGACCAAGGGGCACACGAGAAAAACATAATTTCGCTCGTTGTTAGATGTTCACGTACTATGTATATTATACAAACTACTTTAAAATTCATGTATTTTTTAATAAATATTTAATTTTATCTGTACATCTTTCATTTTGTAAAAGATCCTCTAGTTCATCTTTTTTTCTTTCTCAAATTCTCCACTCTCTTCATCTATTCATCCACCATCTTCTCTCTCCTGAACATGAGAGTACCCAACTAATTCATAAGTAATAAAGTTATTGTAATATTCCCTCCATTCATAAACAGCTGTCATTTTAAACATTAGCGTGGTGTCCAATATGCATCTTGACCGTTACTTTTTATACGTATATGTTAGCAAAAAACTGTAAAAATTTATATTTCAAATTTTTTGTGACAAATCTAATGATACTATTTTTACTCACCATCTAAATACTATTAACATATTAGTAGTCAAAGTTAGAAAAATCTAACCACACGCTTTCTAAAATGTCATGTATTTCTGAACGGAGGTAGTACTTAGTAATATTCGGTGGGGATTTAGCTCATCTAATAGTGTCCATGTTCAAACAATAAATATTTTGTTAATTCTTTTCCATGTTCATGAAACAAAATGTTTTTTCACGTTCACGAACAAAAAATTTGCACGTTCATAAATAAAAAATTTCCACATTTATAAATAAAATATTGTGTTCATGATTTCTTTGTTGATGTATAAAAATCATGAACAAATGATGCACCATATACTCCCTTCTTTCTCTCTAAAATAATCAAGAATAAATCATTAAAATCATAAAAATAGAATGGTGTAAACACAGCATGACCATTTAAGTGTCATGCACTGCGGGACCCAAGCGATCAAGTTACGCAGCAAAGGGTTTAGCGAAACAAAAGACTACATCGAGGCTAAACGGTCGAGAGCCTGGGTTTCTAAGGTAGATTTGTGAGTCGATCTGGCACAACGCCAGAGGAGAAAATCCTCGGTAATGTGTCGCATACAGAGGACCAGGGGAGGCTCTCGTTTCTGAAGACTTCGACGTTCCGACTCGTCCAGAAGTTCCAAAGGCAGGTTGTGACAACCGTGGAGCGCAGCTGCGGGGACCGGGGGAGGGGAAGGTTGACGGCCCCCCACAAACCAGACAGGCGACCAATGGCGTTGGAGGCCGGCAGACCAAGCTTGAGCCAGATGGCGCGAGCATTTCGGCACCGGAAGATAGAGAAGGTACTGCTCCAGGGACTCGTCTTGGCCGCAGATGACGCAAGCAACAGAGGCAATGATGCGGTGATGAAGAAGTGCCTTGTAGGGTAGGCGGTGGTGGTGGCAAAGCTAGAGAAACTAAGTGCATTTAGACGGAGCAGCATGAAGGGGTTCACGGGGAGGTAGGCGACCACAGCATAGTAGGTTCTGTGCGCAACGGCGGAGGGAGGGACTGGCAGGGGCGAGGGCTCCATCGATGATGTTACATGTACATGTATAGATTGTTCTTACCCTTTGTATTTTTTAAAAAGATTTATTGCGAAATCACGAGGCCACACGCGAAAACGTAGATCTAAATCGAGACACCGCAGAATTGGCAATGAGAGGCACCGACGTTTTTAACGTGGTTCGGCCACGAGGCCTACATCCACGGGACTTGACTACGGGCGCTTCTCCCCTTGCCTTGATCTCTTTGTATTGGCTTGGTTACATTATGTGGTGCCCTCCTTCTTATATAGGAGCCCAGTATACATGAGTCCAATTCCAACTCTATTCGTATCCTACTAGGACTACTCCCGTAGTACCCCATTACAATACTACACCTTCTCTAGTCCAACTTGTAACCCACTCGTACACATATTCGACACAAACTCAACAAACTTCACCTTGACGAATATGTCCTTCGCTACCTTGAAGCCGTCTTGTGCGAATCTCCGTGCACCTTGGACTTTGAGATTCACCTTTGCAGCTCAATGACCTGAACCGCCGATGAGACTCCATTGCTACTCCTAGACTCCACCATGACTCCACCTACAACTGTACTTCCTTCTTCATACTGAAGAAACTTTACAGCCATATCCTGAGTCATCTCACTGAGTCAAATTCACAATTGCCTCATCTTTTCCTTGGACAGTCTTTCCAGACCATCTCTGCCTACCGTGCGCCTTCAGCCACACGCCTCGCCACAATTCCCGTGTCGAGCCTCCACAGTCTTGGTCGAAGATCTCCTGGGTAGCTAGCCCACACTTCTTCCAGCCCCGCTGTTTTTCCCTCCATCAATTTATCCACAATTGATGCCGAGTCCCACGCCTCACCTCCTGACCACCGAGTACTCTACTCCTCCGGATCACGTGTTTTCCAGGTTGTCTGTAGGCTTCAACTCCTGAGATCTCGTGCCTTGACGCCTCCACCAACCCCTGCTTTTATAGCAGTCCTTGGACCTTCGAATCCAAGCCGGACTCCTATTTCCGAGTCCCTTTCCTTTCAAAATTCGGAATCCACTTCGAATTGGAGCAAAAAACAGATTTGATCCCGAAATTTGGCTGAAAAAACCTTTCAAAACGCGTCCTGGGCCTTCCCAAACGCGTTCTGGGCTCCTCCTGGACTTCCCAGACCCCTCCTGGGCCTCCTGAGCCCCACCTGGGCCCTCCCGGGCTCAACCGGGCCCACCGTGGCCCTCCGGGCCGCCGCGCCGCCCTCCCGGGCCGCCTCCGCCGCTCCCGGGCAGCCTCCGCCGCCCTCCCGGGTCGGCCGCGCCCACCTGGGCCGCGCCGACCCCGCCTGGGTCGGCCTGCCGCCTCCATGGGCCGCTGCCCCGCCTCCGCCTCGGGTGGGCCGTCACCCGCCGCCTGCGCCGCCTCGGCCTGCCTCGCTCGGCTAGGCCGGTCGCGCCCCTAGGTCACCGGCCGCGCGCTTTCGAGCCGCTCCGCCTCGGGCCGTCCCGCCTCCGGGCCACCACGCCTCGAGCCGCCCCGCCCCCGCGCCTCGGGCCACCAGATCGCCTGGGGCGGCCGGTGCGCCCCAGGCCGCCGCTGCCTGGGCCGCCCGAGCGCCTGGCCTGGCCCGGCCGCCACTGCCCCTCCGCTCGGCCGCCTGGGCCGCCTGGGCGTGCTGTGGCTGGCCGACCGGCCGGTGCTGCCGTGCCGTGTGCGGCCGCCTGGCGTCGCCTCGCAACGCTGCAAGCTCCTTTTTTTTCTTTCTCCGCTCCACCTCGTGCTCGAATTTCTTCCACACAGAAAAGTCTTGCGTAAACCTCACGCCTTTTGAAGCGATTTTTTCACGACGCGCTCCAGGCTCCACCTCGCCTTGTACACACGCTGCCGTCCTCCGTCTCGTATCGCCGGATTTCTCTACACCGCCTCAAAATCTACTGAACCTTGCACTCTGATACCACTTGTTGCGAAATCATGAGGCCACACGCGGAAGCGTAGATCTAAATCGAGACACCGCAGAATTGGCAATGAGAGACACCGACATTTTTAACGTGATTCGGCCACGAGGCCTACATCCACGGGGCTTGACTACGGGTGCTCCTCCCCCTTGCCTTTATCTCTTTATATTGGCTTGGTTACATTGTGTGGTGTCCCCCTCGTTATATAGGAGGCCAGTATACATGAGTCCAATTCCAACTCTATCCGTATCCTACTAGGACTCCCCCTGTAGTACCCTATTACAATACTACGCCTTCTCTAGTCCAACTTGTAACCCACTCGTACACATATTCGACACAAACTCAACAAGATTTATTTATATCACTATAGTTTGGCCCCTCTTATCAATAGAGTTGCATTGTTTGACTCATTTCGTCCTCGCATCTCTAACTTCTTTTTTTTTGAAACAGATGCAAAAGCTTTGCCTCATCTCATTAATTAAGAAGAGTTAATAAGTTACATGACGCCCGGCCTAGAGCAGCTAGCCTACTCTCGCGGCATCAAAGAACTCAAATGCTTGGCGCCCGCCAACCCCCATAGCGCGGCCTCCGCCTTTATCGTACTAGCGATTACAGTTGGCATGGACGAAACACTCCTAAAAACTCTTGCATTTCTTTCATTCCAAATTTCCCACGACACCAACATGACAAGGGACGCGATGCCTTTCCTAACATTGCCGTTGGCGTTAACCATGGAGTGCCACCAATCTTTGACTGAGTTGTAGTTGTTCCAATCGTTGATGTCCACATGGATCAGCCCCATCCACACCTTGATCTCAGCCCAAATGCGCCTCGTGTACCTACACTGGAAAAGGATGTGCGCCGCCGTCTCCGGATCCCTTTTGCATAATTGGCATAATCCACAGTTGGGCCATCCTCTCCTTTGCAACCTCTCCGCCGTCCAAACACGGTATTGAATGATAAGCCACGCAAAAAATTTATGTTTTGGCGGCGCCCAATTGTTCCACACGTCCGGCATCATTTGTGAAGCAATCGATTCATCAAGTTGAGCTTTGTAAGCCGAGGATGCCGAGTATTCCCGGGAGGAGGTGAGTTTCCATAGAATTTCATCTTCAACAGCCTCATTAAGGTTAACATATCGTAATCCGACCCATAGCTCGAAGAATTCTAGAATGTGTTGAACCGAGAGCCCCAAACTCAAATTAATGATGTCGATCCAACGGTCTTGATCCAACGCTCTCTAAATAGTTTGGTTCTTCCACTTGGATATTGTGAAGATGGATGGGGCGATATCTTTCGGCTTATGGCACCCAAGCCAAGGTGAGTGCCAGAAGGACGCCGTTTTCCCGTTTCCAATAGTGATGCATCTCTAACTTCTAGCCCCGCCAGTGTCCGCGCGCGGAGAAAGGGGAGCTCCCAGGTACTTCTGACTTCTGAGAGCAACCGGCCACGGGGCGGCCAAAGACGCCGGCCAGCTGAACACTAAGATCATCAGGGACATGCATCGGCACGAAGGTGCACATCTTGCGAAATTCAAGGCGATTTAATAGTTTGATCAAGGCAGCTTAGGGTAATAAGGAAAGGAGTGGTACACTGTAGTTAACTATCATCAGCATGCTGTCATCTTTTGTTGGATTGGAGACAGAGATTAGAAAGTCAGGGAAAGTAAGGCTGAGTCAAAATAGTTGTAGTAGTAAACCATCAATTCAGTCCTAGTCTCAACCAGATGGAGGATGCATGAGCGTGCAGTTGCTGTATTAGACACTTAATCTTTACGGATGTTGTAGCCAACCTAACAACTTGCCTGAACATTAGTTCAATATGGTTGGATTTTAGTACTGCTCACTCGGCTTAACTACAATTCGTACTATCTGCTAAGATAGGAAAAATAGTTAACTGCTCAGCGGTTAAGATTGCTCGTTCACGCAACTATGCAAGCTTGCCATGCCACAACTGGAACAGCCTATGCAGTGGCGGAGCTTGGACCCCAGACTAGGAGGGAGTGCGCGCATGAGTTTAATTAGCATTCTACTAGTAAATGCCTTATATATCATTATAGTCTTATACAATTGAACACATATCGGGGGCCGGAGGCTCACCTTAACCCCAACGAACTCCGCCACTGCGTCTTTGCCTAATCGTTATGTCATAATTATGAGTTGTAAGTTCCGCCTCGTGATAATTAATTTTGGTACAGATAGATACACGTCAAAAATGTGTTGGAATTAATTCCCCATGCATTTTGATTGAGAGATAAGGGAGATCTAGCCTAGGTCAGCAGGATTTTGGTCTTACATATGTCATATATGCACGTATTGTCTTCAAGATTTTTGTCAGCTTAGTTTTTTCCTTGGTTTTAGTTTTTTCCTTGGTGACATGCATCATTGTCTTGAAGATATTGTCATAACATCATCATATGGAAATCGATGCATGGCCTCATTGGGTAACATTGTTAAGATTCTACTCGTTGCAGGATACTTGCATGGACAGAAAATGTCAAAGTACGTTGGACTCACACCACAAATTATGTAAGTAGTTAAACAAGATCAGAGGTCAGCACTTGGCCTATAATATAAAGTTTTTTAAAAAACTTGCTTTGTCTTTACATGGTGAAGTGAACACTGCATATATAATAGGAGTCAGAGAAATATGAAAGTCTAAGGACCAGTAAAAATACAAGGATACACTGAAGATTCAACTGTTCAGAGCATTAAAAATGTGGAGCAACCAGAGATGCATGTATACCCTGTGTAAGTAAGTAAGAAATGTCTTCTTTCTCCACTAAATGAAGTAAGAAATGTCTTCTTTCTTCACTTAATCGAGTAGTAACACTCAAAGCCATCTTTGTTAATCGAAGAGTAGAATTGTCGTGAGATGAACATTGCACCCGGGTTGGCACAGCCACAAAGAGAGAAGTCAACATACAGCTACTACTACTGGCAGCGTTAGGAGCTACGTACTACTAGATCAGATTGAGGCATTATATTACAAACGTAAACAATCCTATAAGTCGAGTCACGCTGCCACGTGTCTTAATCACGTGTTACATCCATACGTAGGCCCATGCATGAGCCTCCCTCGCTACACATTGCTGACACGTGGCCACAGATCTCAAAATGCGTCCTTATATATGCTTACGATGGAAGATTGAATATATCAGGTTTTGAACGTTCAGCGACACTTTACGACTGCAAATTTTTCAGTGGGTAAATTTCTCTACAATAATGATCTGAATCTGAATTCGGAGGAGGCCCCACGATGGCTCCTAGGGTGACTCGGGCGGTGCAGCAATCCTACCTGCCAACCAACTCCACCTCCTTCTTCCTTCTCACAGTCCATGGAGGACGTTGTCGGGCAATACCCATGCAGTGGACGGCAACAGCAGGGTCGTCTTCTCCGTCGGTTCGGGTGGTTCGCACGGCGCCGTCGTAGACGGCGTCCCTGGTTGGCATCGGTGCTTCCTTTCAGTGTGTAGCCGCTGCTTGGAGGCTCAGCTCCCTTTGGCGAGCAGGAGGTGTGGCGCGTGCCTCTGTGTGTCCAAGCTCTAGACCCGGTCTTGCGGGAGCTCGGTGGCCAGCCACCCAGCTCCCTCTGGGATGGGGCATGCCTGTGTTGGTATGGCGGTCGGACTCTAGATTTGGCATGCGGTTACCTGTTGCTCCTCGGTGTGGTCTGGCATGTGGCGTGCGGGGGGCGCATAGGTGTTGGGTTGCGGTGTGGGCCTGGGTTGCAGCGTCAGCTGGGCCCCCTTGTGTTGCTGGATCTGGCCATCACGGTGCATTGGGGGTGAACTGGTTGCGGTGGCAGGGTGGCACCGGCAGTAGGCTATTGGGGCGGCGAGTCATCGGCCCAGGTTGTGGCTATGGATGCTAGGGCAGCGGCCGCGAGCCATGGCAAGGCTTGTCAGATCTGGCCACTGGTTTGGTTGCCAAAACTAGCGAGATGGTGGATGCCAAGGTGACGGCCTCAGAAATTGGCGTGGTGGCGGCCTAATGGGTGGGGCTGCGGCTCAGAGCGGCATAGGAGGTGATCTGAGCAGTAGGTGTGACGGGATCGCCAACTCAGTCGAGCACAGCCTATTAGGGGTTTGCTAGGCGTGGACGCCGTGGTAGCAGCCCCGGCTGTTGTTGTGACAGCCGTGTGCTGCAGGCGGTGATTGCCCTGCAGGTGCACAGGATCAATAATATTAAACTTGTTGAGAACGTTATTGCAAAACAATACTTTTTCCACAAATTTACAGTGTCACTCATAATTACACGTGCACTTGAACTAGATGATGATGGAAAATATTTTTATTAATAGAAATAGAATTAATAAAAACTAAAAGAGAGAGAGAGACGACTAACCAACGAGTGAATATCAATGGTGATGGGAAGGCAATACGGGAGGTGGTACATGGGTTCATATGAAGATTGTTAATCATATACTAGGGTACTAGTAATTCAATTGCATAGTTGAATATGTTGTAGGTATGCACCCATAAATAAATGTCTCTCATCAAGAACATCACTTTTGTCCAATATTAAGGTGCTCAATTAAGATAAATCAGAGCAAAGCATAAAGCATGGTGACACATGTTATTTCTCAAACTCATGCATAAAAAATCCCTCACCCTCGATTGTCACTCAACTAGCGGTACAATTTATAGCATGAATTGGTATCTATTATTGCAAAATACAAACGATAGTCCTAAGATCATGTTGCTCGGACCCTAGACAACAAGCATTAATGCTAGAAATAATAAATAACATCAATAAACAACATCATCACAATCTCAAATTATTCTAAAAATAAATATAAAATAACATCATAGCATCTCATCACAATTCACTAATTCTCATCCATCCTGTATGCCTACGGTAGACTACTCAAACATAATAAATGGATGAAAACACACGAGTATTATCATAATGATTACAAAGAGATACAACCGTAGCAACTCCCTTAAACCAATTGGTGATAATCTTTGGTGATGGGTGGTGAAGATATGGTTGTCGATCCGATGGAGAAGTTGGGTCCGATCTGAATTCTAGTGGATGTGAATCAATTTGTGGAGCCAAGAGTGTGGCTGCGGTTCCCATCTCGAAAGAACCCGTCTTTGTAATACACGTGTCACGAGGAATAAATAGGCAAAGAGACGCCGTCAGGGGCCAACCCTACTAGCCAGACGATAGAGGAGGGTAGCAGGCTCTGCCGCTTGGTTGGTGGGCGCAGACCCTAGAGCCCTCCTTCAGCTAGTATTCTTCTTCGTATGTAAATATTCCAAAATATCATTTTTGCACGAAAATGTGATGTTTCTTGCACACATTAAATAAAAGATGATTTTGCAGGACAACAACAATAATCAACATATGCAATAATATACATTAAATAAATCAATAAATTTCATAAAAAGCATGAGAAATATCGCTACGTTTTTTACATATCAGGTGGTCGTCCTTTGCAACAAGGGCTACGAGAAGGCTAGTTTGTGCAGCGTTGCAGCTTATGTGTGGACGGTAAATGATGGGGTCGTGACCCCGGGAGACAATGAGGGTGGGCTATGTTGGGCATGGCAGGTTAGTTGGAAGCCACAGCGGTGGCCCCAGAAAGCGGCGCCAATGGCAAGTCGGGCATTACGAACGGTGCATGGTTGGTGGTGTGTTTGCTGCTGTCATCAAGGCAGGATCGGCCTAGGTCCACCACTCCCAAGGAGGATTTGGATTCTCTCTTCTTGCCTTGATAGCGGTGGTAGCTATTTGGTTGTGCGGCTCCCTGTGCGCGAACAACGGCCTAGAGTTCTTCACCCCCCCTCCCCGGTGTTTTCGGCAATGCATCTTGCGTGCTCCTTGGAGTCTGTTGGGGATCCTGTCCTCTTCGCTACGTGGGTCACACTGGATATTGCCGTCTCAACAGGGGTAGGGCCGTCCCGGCGCGACGGGAATGCTGTCAGTGGTGGTGTGTGGCAGTGGTCCTCTGGTCGTCTATTGGTCCTTTGCTCTGCTGGTCGCGAGGCTCGGTGCTTCTCTTGGCGGGCGGTGCTCCCCTTTTCTCATTGGCGGGGTCAATGCCGAATCTGGATCCTCCGGTCAAGGGCGTGGGTGCGTTGTCGGCTATGAGTTTGTTCCTCTTGCATCGATTCTGCCAGAGTGTGGGTCTTGTGTGCAGTGGTCCGACAATGTTTGTTTGGTGGTGCATCTTTTGGTGGCGTCTGCTGTGTTGTCGGTCTGTAGGGCTCTAAGCCTAATTTTTGTTAGGTGGTTTAGCCCATTGTACTAATTTTTGTCCGGTTTTCTCAAATTAACGGGACAACATTTTTTTCTTAAAGAAAAGGCAGAGCTCCTCCCAATTGTTGAAAAAAAATCTGAATTTTGCTTCGGTAATTTGGTAGTTTGTTACGTGGAACTAAAATTTAGAGTTTGTTGTCCACGTCCAAAAATGATCAACATGCTGATGTTTGTTCTTTGTTCTTGATCGAAAGAAAATGCATTTTTCTATATCTAAATGGAGTCGTTGATTTGATCCAGGACTGTGGGAGAAAAATCTTACGATGAAAATAAGAGATGCAAAAGAAACCTACCGGTCAAATGTATTCATAAAGGTTTGGGCCCAAAAGACGGGCCATCCATGTAACTACAAATTCGTCAATAAGATATTGACTTACAAATCCTATATTGTAACTACATTTTTCAAAACAAAAATCATGCCTGACATATATATTTGAGATAATTGGCACTTATAAGATTTTATATACGCCATACAATTCATATACGCACCACTATATTTGCTTAAATGCTTATGCGTTTCTAATTTACTAAAATATATGACCTAATTCGCTGAAATTTCATAGCAAAACTAATTCGCCAAAAAATTCATATACGGAGAGGGAGAGGAGGATCAACAACTTCAAATTGGACTCGTTTTCCCTCAACAAATAAGGGCTTGGGCTAATAAGATACCTTTGGCCCGTTTGCCGACGTGGAGGAGGAGGTGAAGCCGCGGTGGCCGGCGTGGCAGAGGAGGTGATGGATGAAGTGGTGAAGGAGGTGGAGGATGAGGTGGTGGAGGAGGAGGGGTGGTGGAGGTGGAGGTGGAGATGGAGGAGGAGGCGGCGGTGGGAGGTGGTGGCGGCGGCAGGTGGCGGTAGAGGAGACAACGGTGAGGCGGCGGCGGTAGAGGAGACAACGGTGAGGCGGCGACGGGGCGGTGGGCACGGTGAGACATGACAGCGGCTCCAGGATAGAGGCTTAGGCCCGATACGGTTAACAAGCTGCGGCGCTAGGGTTTCATGGCGCACTGCGGCCGCCACGTCCCTATGGTCTACGGCGCCAGAGACTGTGACGCTGCAGGGTGATTTTACGGTGCCATGCTCCGTGACACCACCAGAAAGGTTAGATTTCGACTTTTTTTCACCGTGGGGGTTAACTTTAAAATATAATTAATAAAAGGATTAATGGGAAAAAAATTCCCATGTAACATCCGTTCTGAAAGGGCCGAGTATTTCCACTTCGTAAAATCAACTATATAGTACAATTTTCACCTAAAAGATAAGTTTTAGTCTCCGTTACTGATTTGCATCAAGCTAGATTCGTAACTTTTCTAGCGGATGCCCTTAGCAAATGATTTATTTGTGCTCCATAGAGTATGCGTCAGAAAGTAAGCAGCACACATAGACACATCATTCATTATACACGTACAAGTCGCACTCGATAAAGAGCTGATGCAGATAGCCCGAATCTTGATGCATGGATCCGTGAATCAAGCAGTCTTTGGCTTTGGCGCCGCGACACAGCTGTAGACGAACCGGTTCACGACCCGGATCAACTCGCCGGTTGCCTCGGACCACGGGTCCAGCGTGAAGAACCCGTGTGGCTCGCCGGCGAACTCGACGAGCTCCACCGGCTTGCCCATCGCTGCCAGCCGCTCGGCGTAGTTGACGACGCGGTCGCGCATCGTGTCCTGGCCGCCGGCGACGACGAGGACCGGCCCGAGGTCCACCGTGTCCAGGCTGGGGCTGTCCGGCCCGAACGGGTTCGCCATGGGATGGTCCCTAGTGGCGCCTGCCGGCAGTGAGAGCCGCCAGAACCGGTCCAGCATGTCCGGGCTGAGGAACGCCTCCGCGGGGGACCCCGCCTCCGACGGCGTCCGGTGGTCACCGCCGAAGAACGGCATTAGCAGGATGTAGCCTTTGATTGTGGCCGGGCCGAGCTCGCCGGGTTTCGACGGGGATGAGCCGGCGCGCACGGCGAGGTGGTGCGCCATGTTGCCGCCAGCCGAGTCCCCGGTGACGAACACGCGGCCGAAGTCGGCGGCATCGGTGAGCCAGCCGTCGTCGGCGGCGGCGGTGCTCACGGACTGTTCGCTGAGCCACTGGAGGAAGCCGGCTGCGTCGTCGTGGGCGGCGGGGAGGCGGTGCTCCGGGGCGAGGCGGTACCCGGCGGAGAGCACGATGGCGCCGGCCTCCGCGGCGAGGCGGAGGCACAAGCTGTGGACGTTGGCCCACGTGCACGAGCCGAGGCAGAAGCCCCCGCCGTGGAAGTGGACAAGCACCGGCAGCTTCCCGGCCCGCTCGCTGCCGGCCGCCGCCGCGACCGTGGAGGACGGCTTGTACATGCGGACGCGAAGGTTCTTTACCTTGTCGTAGATGGCCTCCTTCCACTGCACGGACGGGTGGTCGCCGGGGAAGGTGGTGGGGCAGAACACCGGGTCCGGCGACCGGACGACGGTGCCGTCGCTGAGTACACGGAGGAAGCCGTAGAGGTCCTCGACGACGTGCGACTCAGACGGAGCGGCGGCGCCGCAGGCACCCACGACGGCCGGCATGGTTGGCATGTCCGCGCACACGTTCGCGTGGTGCGATACTCTTGCAGAAAGAGAGGAGAGAAAATGCAGGTAGCTAGGAAGTAGGGTTCTTAGAGGACACGGTATGCTATGTTGAGAATGTTGGATTAGCAACCTTAAGCCCTCTTATATAGCCATCTCAACAGTATAAGATTGAAAGTGTATGTGTTGTCATTAGTGAATTCACACAAACATAGATATATAGCCATAATGATGGCAGCTAAAAAGAAGACAAATAGCCATAAGACAATACTCCAGTTCAGAGCAGGTAAGGATTGTAGCCACGTCTCGCATTGCCCGTAGGTGTTTGGTTTGTTGTGCAGACTGATCCACTCGTCATAGACTGCTTTACCTAAAGTTTATCTACATTATGACGATCAAATTAGCTATCGACCAAAAGTGCGGCAAATAATAAATATGTGGAGCCCGTCTGATGCACTCGATTTTGTTCGGGCAAGACGAGGAAACTACAACTGATTTTGGTTATCATCTGGAAACATAGGCTGTGGATACTCAGTCCTTATCTCAAACGGTTCTTAAACTGTTTGAAATTACATCACATCTAAGATGGTTTTCATCTCAAAACCGTCTTGGATATAATGTTATTTGAGACGGTTTAGTAAATGAACCATTTAAAATTACATCTACATCCTAGAAGGTCTTTTAGATTTGAACTGTTTAGAATAGTTCTGTGAGGTCATTGTCATAATGAATATCCCAGACGGTTTCTTCTGCCTAAAACATCTAGGATAACAAGTATGACATCAATGTTTGTTTTATTTTTATCTTTGCCCTGAAACAAGAAATTTGACATATTTCATATTCACAGGTAGAAATTCACATTCATAGCAAATGAACAGATTTGTGATATGAATAAAATATGCAAAAGAAGAACACTTAACGTCTCTATCAATATCCACATAACTAAGTACATGAAGAATAAATAAACTTCTAAGTATCAACATATCCACATAACTAGATATCATCATTTCAGTTATACCAATTCCTCGTTGTGCAAGTAGCTTGTTTGAGTCGAGTCCTCAACGTATATTTTGTGAAAATTCTAGGAAACAAGTTCTTTGTTGTTCTGTTTTCAAGCTGATAGCATTGGTTCTCCAAGAATAAACTGTCAACTGGCTACATGAAAGGGAGATTTTCGTAGTCGATCTACTTCCTTTTTTCCTTGGCACTCTTCGAGCTCTTCGTGGCCTGCATTTGATATGTTGTCTTCACTAGAGAAGGGATAAAACACTAAGCTAGCATAGTGTTCTCCTGCTCGGGCACTATCAATTTAGCTAGTTCGATCTGAGTAGGGTGTCTTAGATTCTCTTGAGATTCTTGCTGGACGGAAGCAGCTGAATCTAGCTCCATTGGAGCAAGGAGTCGAGAGATTTGAGGAAGCTACGAATGCACTACTATGGGCAATGTATCCGGCAATACTATGTCTCTCTTCAACTACTAGATGAATGACCCAATGGCTTGGGTTAAAATTTGAAACTCTTCATCGGGACATGGCAGTTGTATTTGTTTGAATGAGCAGTGAACAAGGTCCAAGCTGCACCTCGTGAAACCTTGACTTATCAGGACACCGTACAATAATTTTCCTTCAATGGGTAGAAACACCACCCCACAAGCAGCCTCTACGGAGAAACCCATGCACTTCACATGAAGAGAGAAATTGGTGGGACCTTGGATGTCATCCACTTGATATCTGGCGCTGATATCAGCTAGATCATCAGGGCCTGTAGACACGCAAATACTCTATCGGCCACCGGGAATAGGGTGTCCTTACTGTATGCAGGCATTGAGGGAAGCATTAACCCTAATATCAAGTATTTGCTCGAACTCCTGGCATAAGTCCGCTTTAATCTGCTCAACCTTCATCACCTCTTTAGCTAACTCTGGCTCTTCCTTAGATAAGGCAGCAATAGCTTGGGAGAATGCTTTGTCCCACGTTATCGAAGAAAGATGGTGAGAAATACATCTCAAGTTGGCATAGAGTCTTTACCACCTCCTCTTACAAAACATCTAGTCCACCGAGATACATAACCTTTTTAGAAATTGTATTAAAGAAAATACATAATCTCATGATTGTCTTCCTAACATCGATCGACAAGATTTTTCTGGTTGCTACTGGGAGCATCTACGTGAGCAAACACATGACAATCATGAGATTTCATGCAAATTAGTTTCAAGTCTTCCATGAAAACAAGTTTCTAATGTTCACGGAGTAACCAAATGGAACCTTAACACTATGCAACAACCTGCACGGTTCAGTTCTCTCAGCCTTAGGTAAAGTGTAACAAGTAGGGGGAAGGCACCTGTGAACTTTCTCGGTATTTATTGGTGCTAACTCAGGTCTAATGCCTTAAGGACATCCTTTGTTTTGTCATAAATATTCAGTAAGAGGCTAAGCACGCTGTCACATACATTATTCTCTATGTGCATCACATTGATGCAGTGCCAAAATTCTAGATCCTTGCAGTAAGGAAGGTGCCAAAGTGTTGATCTCTTCTTTCAGATATTCTTCTCAAAGTGCTTCTTCGGTTTTTTTTCCTTTCCCAAGAACAACTATGATATTGTTAACTATCTCACGCACTTCTGTACCTCTAAAAGGCAATGGTTCCTTTGAAGGAAGTGATGGTGTCACAGGTACACTATTTTGCAAGAATTTTTTAGCCACACACTCATTGTATTATCTAAATATTGCACACAAGTTTTGACTCCTTTTATGGTCTGGCCCGACATGTTACCAAAGGCAGGATAATCATTGACGGTTAAGGATAACAAGCAATATAATATGAAGTACTCATGTTTGTCCGCATCCAATACATGCACCCCTTCTGTCCACAACATTTTCAAATCATCCACTAGTAGCGCGAGGTACACATCAGGGTCATTCCTAGATTGCTTCAGACCTTAGATAAGTATGACCATCATGATGTACTTTTTCTTCATGTACAACCAAGTCAAAAGGTTGTAGTTACCGAGATTCACGAGCCAAGTGATATGTCGACTACTCATGTTGCTAAAATGATTCATTCTATCGATACTTGGTCCAAACCTTATATTCCTGACTTCTGTACCAAATCTGGGTATTTCCTATCAATATTTCTCCATTGGGCTACATCAGCAGGGTGTCTTACCTTTTCATCATTTTTATGCTTCTCAGCATACCAGCGCCACAGCTTTGGCTCATCGGTTCGCAAAGAAATGCTTCAATCGATGAATTATGGGCAGATACGAAGAAACATTTGCTGGAGTTCCTTTCGTCACCTTGGTGCCATCATCGATGACATCTGTCTAATTCTTATGCTTGTATCAAGATGTTTTGCACATCAGACACAAATGCAAGTTTGTATACCCTTTACGGTAAAGGATATAGTCCTTTAGATATGCATGTATTCTTTCTACTTACATTCCCAGCAGACAAGGAACTTTCTTTGCTCTTAGGTGGTTGTGGGCAACTCATTCCCCTTCGGAAGCATGTCTGCCTAAAGACCTAATAGTGCAATGAAGCTCTTGTCAGACCATCCATTTCTTGCCTTCAGCCTCATAAGTTGTAGTACGGATGACAATTTTGAGTTTTCTCACAGCCCGGATATAAAGGTTTATCCAAGTCCTCGAACAAGCCCAAAAATTTATTATAGCCTCTGTCATCGTGGTTACCCTTTGCATCACGCAGCATCTGATCCAGATTGGGCAAGGCATCCCCATTGACATCTAATCAACACCAGCACAATCGCCGTCATTTGGCTTATCATTATTGCATACGTCTGGCACATCATTGACTTGGTTCTCCATGATGTTATCATTATCTTCATCTATCACATCTTCTTCACCATGCTTAGTCCAAATTGTATACCCTTCCATGAAACCCCTTTGAATCAAGTAGTTCTCGATCTGCTTTGAGTTCTGCCACATCTTATCATTCTCAAAGTTGAAGCATGGACAATACATCCACTTTTTCTCTATATTCAACATATCCTCCTCAGCAGCTCTTCTAAAAGAAGATACGCCATTGATGTAAGCTTTACTATAACGGCTCTCATTATACATCCACCTTCAATCCATCTACATTTTAAATTCAAATATTTAATTAAGATCAACCCCTCCATAACAAGCATAATTATGATGTAGAATATAATTTATTAAATAAGTGCCTAGCTACTGTTTACTTCTTACCAAAATGCAAACTATATGCATACAAATTCCAATTGATAGGTAGGTCTAAATCCTAAACATTTTCATATTGATCTAAATATCCTCTTAAATATATGTGCCTACACATGCATCATAGTTCTAATTTCATAATCAATAGGAATTAGCCTATTCTAGCTCTCTTTTCAAAATTAGTAAGGATGGAGAGAAATACAATGTAATTGGAATGAATTAACTATCTTTTGACAACCTTGATCTCCACTAACTAGACCAATTTTTCAAATCGAGCCATCGAAATCAACCTCCAGCCGCCAGCCTGATCTAACAGATCTAGGGTACCCAGATTTGTCTGGTCTAGCTTTAGCCTTATACAGGGTTTCACATCCCAGATGGTTCAAAATATAAACCGTCTATGATAGGTATCTTAGACGGTTCAAGATATGAACCATCTGAGATATGTCTGCATCACAGGCAGTTCATATTTTCAACCATCTCGGATGTTATCCCAGATGGTTCAAATTTTCAAACCGTCTAGTATATAGCCTTATCCCAGACGGTTTATCCTTGCACCGATGCGTCTGATCATTTCCAAGATGATGAGCTTTATGGAACCATTTCGAATGTCTCTAATCCGTGATTATTTCTTTAAGCCATCTGGGACACATGTTTCTGTAGTCGCGGTACTATCCACGGGACAATGGTTCATTTGAAATGCCCACGGCTCTATCTTGATGTAGGCATGTATCGCAGCCACGGATGAAATTTTGACGAAACCATCCTCACTTAAGATTTAATTAAAACACGTGCTTAGTACCTAAGGAACATTGGTTTCATTTGTAATTTTAGATACATACATCTGAGTGTTCATGCGTGATGTGTAGCAGCCATTGCGAAAAAGGCTTTAAAAAGACTACTTCTCATGTGACTGAGAAAACGTTATCTCTCATTATGAAAATCTCTGTCAAAAAGACTACTTCTCATGCGACTGAGAAAACGTTATCTCTCAGTTGATCGCGTGAGCTGTTGAATTTATCTTTAAAATCTATGAGTTAATGTAGGTTTGGACATAGCCGGTCGACTGAGATCGCCTAAGGAATAAACAGACCTAATCTCAATACAAACACCCTCGCATAACAAAAGCACAATACTTGTATATACTTATTACTGACCCTCCAACCATACAATCGTCCACCCGACGGGACAGTTAGTGTATATCTAAATATTACACATCGCTACAACCCTAGGGATTTTGCGGAGCATGATGACCGGACAGAACGCCGGCCTACTCTTTTTCACTAAACACACACGCTAGTTGGCTAGTGTGTACTTACTAGTCTTAGTCCTGTCTGGTCATCCATCCATGTTTCTATCAGTATAATTGGGCAGGAATAGTCAGACAGAGGCTAAGCCACTATCACCTTTTTTTCCACCTTTTGTGTTTAATGGAGTAGTTAGGCGACTTGTGTGGTAGCCTTTGAGTCGGGATTGGATAAATCCTGTCCTACATATGTCATATCGTGCTTTACCTTGATAGCAACATTGAGTTGCAAAACAAGTTGGGATTTTGAGTCGACACTCCATGGGCAACTGGCGTGTGCTTATTCGTGAATTAATGACCTTTTTAAAAATAATCAAAAAATTTGTTACTTTGAGCTGAGATTAAGGTGATACATAAACAAGGTATCTTTCGATATCTGTATGAAACATGCACACGGTCAAAAACAAAAGACAAAAAAGAGGTATCAACCGAACATCCACTTTAACAGGTAAATAAAGTATTATAATCACAAGTCGAAACTAGGTAAATAAAGTATTATAATCACAAGCACAAGTCGAAACTAGGTAAATAAAGTATTATAATCATGCATCTCATCGCAAGCAGTCCACCTTATGGTGCATCCAATAGGGGGCTAAAACCCCATCTATGTGTAGTAAAGTGATCCCTCACAACTGTCTGGAGTGATCAACAATCCACTGAAATAAGGTCCCACTAATCTGGATGTTGCAGAGCCGACCAAGACCGTGACCAATACGTATACCTGTAAATAACCTACAAAAGATTATAAAATTTATGTGAATTAGGGAAACATCATTTCAACATAGCCAAATCGACCAACACAAAACGGTTGCTCCAATTTCTTATCTAGCCCTCTGAGTAAAGTGCATTAAGACAGTAAGCTAGAATTAAGGAGCGTAATTTCTTATCTAGCCCTCTGAAGTAAAGTGCCAAAAAGATTGGTGTTACTAGTTGGAAGAGTTAACCCTGAACCCGTTTGTATGGCTAGCCATACAAAACATGCTACTAGACAGTCGAAGAAAAGATACTAAATCATTGTGTCGTGATTATATAAATAGCATTTCAAACTACCCTCTTCGTCTGGTTTTATTTTTCTTCAGAACTAGTGTTTAAAGGCACCTTGCAGTTATATTGATGTTTGGAAGGAAGCAAGAACTGGTTTCCTCCAGATACTTTTATGGATCCATTGTTTCCATAATCATCATGTAGTAGCAGGAACCGATCATCTTCATTGAATAAGAAGGTAAAAAAAATATATTCTATAGCTGTAACCTACAAATAAATTATCAGGGTCTTTTATAAAATAAGAAATAAATATCCTACAACAAAGCACCCATTTAGTTATGGTGCAACAAGTATGTATCTACGGTATATAAAAGATGTCTTCTATGGTGCAGCTCAAGTAAAAGTTTGCGAAGAAGATAATGGTACTAACCCCCAATAACATCAAACTGTCAAAACTAACAGCTATTATTAGTTATGAACATTCCACTCGACTCCATAGAGCTATACTTACGATGGTTGTCTTATGTCTCTATTAATTCAATGCATCGTAATGGTGCTACAACCTAAACAATTGCAGTTCTTTCTCTCCTTTCAAACAAAAAATAAGAGGGCAAGAAGGAAAAATAAGCCCGCCTGTGAGTTTATCATATATACTGCCCCTATCTATCTTTGTATCATGCAAAATTGAAATTAACCGATGAAGAACTAATGATCTCATAGTATGAATAGTTAATTATTTGCACAACACAATGTAAGTGAGCTCAAATGATTTAGCAAGTACGAAAAAACCTAGTAATTGAATGAGATTATAAATCTGCCGTGAGCATGCAAACATGTTATAACTCTAGCTACACTAAAGATGCATCAACTCTATATCTAGACAAATGGGTATACTCATAAATGTCTATATAAATAGACAAAGAATTGCAACGAAAAGAAACTTGAACTGATCTAAAGGTCACCATTAAATATGAAAGTTACTAAATTAACACACAACGACGCATGTCTATTATCTGAGCAGTTATTTTTCATCTTTGTGCCACTACTAAATGCAGAGTGTCAAGAAACAGTTCCAAATTCCTAAGTGAACCATTAAATGTCTAGTAGGGATGTACACCCCTTCAAGTATCTTGCTACATAATCATGATATATACAGCTAATTTCCTGATGCTTGAAACACACATAGAATTTAAATCCAAAAGTAAAAGAAAATGTTTGAGATAGCTAGTTTTTGAGTTGATGTGGTTCATCTTTTAGGTGATGGCCCTATCCTTGTTGGCTTAATCTCCACATCTGACTATCATGATCAATTAATTCCCACTTCTGAAACTGCGTGATCTTGCAATAGTTTCTATAGAAGATGGAACCAGATGCTTAACAGAATGCTTATTAACAGTGATCAGTCAGATTTTGGTGGTAATATGACAACGTCTTGTTTTGAACTTTGATACAGCAGAATAGAAACTTAGAAACAACTTGAGATAACAAACAAGCCTACCCCATTTGAAATACAAAAAAAATCCAAATAAATAACATAATATTGTCAGCCCATCATGACCCCTGACCACTTTCTGAAATTCTATGAAGTGTCAATGGTAGGCACATGAACCATAGAAGTCCTTACCCCTACAATAACATCTACATGTATAAGAAGAAATTAACCATGTACCTCGTTTGTATTGGGGACCAACTCCTATAGGCCCTCATCCTTTCTGCTATCTTCTCTCTTCTTAGCTGCATTGGAACAAATATGGTTCAAAAATACTGCTAAATTGTAAAATAAAACATGCAAAGTCAGAAAATATAGCCTGGCGTATGTTGGATATTCACATACATGAGCACAACAAAGAAGTACCATAAACAATTATGCAAGGTATCAAAGTTCAAAGAATGCATCCTATCTTCAAACAGTAATATTCTATAGCTAGATAGTAATTACATAATGCTCATTGCATAACAAGATTGCAACATGACAAATGAACCAATGATAGCAGACATCTAGTGTAATATAAAGATATGGCAACTGTGAGCCTTAGAGAAAATGCCAAATGGCTACCCACCATCTAGCTAACTAATCGCATTTTTAAAACATGTGATGACTTTCCTAGCAAGTGGATATATTCAATATGCAAATCTAGCCGCATAAGTGCAAAATAAAAGTTGATTGCTCAATATGCAAGCCATGGCACACACAGATCATTGCCTGTGCATACCGAATAGGGCTCTAAGGAGCCACCTATTCAGTTCTAAAGTTGAAACAATGCTAAAACTCCACAACATAATCTAGCACCTAATCCCTTTTAAAACGGCATGGATGCATGGCAATGACCAATGACTTATGCAGATCACAACACCAAAATGCATGGTAATGAGCTAACAGAGCTCAACAACAGGAACATATTTTATTACCTCTTGACGATGTTCTAGCAGCCAATTTCCTGACCATGACGTGCCCGATCCTTTGGTCTCGACACCAGTGGCTGCGGCACAATGCCTGCTCACCATGCTTCTACTACTAAGCATGGAACATCTAAAACCCACTAGAAAGTCATCCTCCAAGGCCTTCGGTGGTTGCCTGGCCGTGCCCGATGACGCGGAGAACCGGCTAAAACACCGCCACCAAGACGCGTCCCTTGGGATGCGCCAATGCCAACCTCAGACCTCTCATGCCCCTCTTGCACCGTCACAGTCCAGTCTCCATCGCTCGGTGTGAGCTAGGGTTTTGCATTTCGATCAAATGAATGACAATCCACCCTTCTTTCTGGTGTTGCACACAAACCACCAGTAGCAGTTTCCTAAGCACCATGGCAGCTGATGAGCTCGAAGAATATGCTATCCATGGAAATGCAATTGCTAACCATTGCCTCCCTACATGCTGGAGGAAAAAAAGCTTCATTGTGAAGAAGCTCCATTGCAGTCTCAACGAAATTCTTAAACCCCTAAACAAACATATTGGAAAAAATCAATAAAATGTACAAACACAAACCTAATTCTACAAATTGTGCAAGCAATGACACCTTATCTCAGCCTTAGCAGGGGGTTGTAGCTTCAAGTTTTGTTCTAATGGATGTACAAATTAAGGACATAGCATCTAGGACACACGGTTCTATACTCTTGACTCACTCGTTTGCAATATCTGATAGATGTACAATTTGAAAATCAGTTTTCCAACCATTTTTGTGTTAGTACTTCAAAGTTTATGAAACTGTAATTCAACATATGGAGAAATTTGTCTAAGGTATGCGTATTCTAAGAAATTTAGTAAACATCAACGACAACAATCAGCCATACAGCTAAGCAATCACACAACAAAATATAGCTAGAGTGAGATGAAGGATTGCAAACAAGGGTGACATGGTGATTTGTTGTTGAAGTTCAAGTCTTGTCGAGGGTTTACGTCTCCGTTGAGGAAGCTTGATCCTACGATCGAAGGCAGCACTGAGATATGCTCTTTCCTCAAAGGGTTTGCCAATGCGCAACCCACTTTCTCTTCTTGGTAGCTCTTCACTTTGCGGTAGGCGAACTCTAACCTTCACAAAACTCTTTACTTCTTCACAATCTTGATGACTTTCGAGCAATGCCTAACCTTCTAGGAGGTGCCAACCTCCAAGAATAATACGAACTTGGTCTCAGCTCGAAGGTGATCTCTTGCTTGGATTCTCATCAGAAATTCAATCCAAATCCTCAAGATTTTTTCCTCTCAAAGATTCACACAAGAAGGCAAGAGAGAGGAGAGATAATGTGCAACCAGGGAGGGTGGTGGTTTATATAGGCTACACTAAAAATTCTAGCAATTACTCACAAATAAACCTCACCTGGAAGTTTCGGGCAACCTCACTCGGAGGTTCTGGGATTCAAACACAACCACTAGTTTAGGAGAAAAACACTGCTCGAAGGGTACAACTCAGACACACCAGACAGTTCAAAACCTTGGTAGAATCACAGACCCGGAGGGCCCGGACTAAAGCAACTCGGAGGTTTCAAACAAAAACAACCTTACTATCCTAAAACACAAATTGATCAGAGGTTCTGGGAGATCCTCACTCGGAGGTTTTGAACAGGCCAAAAATGAAGCCAATTTGGTTTCCTCAGAAGTGTCGGATCAGGAAGGTCCAGACGAAGAAAGAACTGGGACAGAGGCTAAGTCCTGGCTCAGAGGTTCTGGACGAACTTCCATTAAAAGGTCCAGTTGAAGCCAGAGCATCGGTACAAAAGCTTTGTTGTCACTCGAAGTGTCCGGGCAAACCTCACTCACAAGTTGCGGACAATATGAAACACTCTGGAGAAAGCTACTGAGCTGACTTCAGATAGTTCGGACGACCTTCACTCAGAAGGTCCACATGAAAAACATTATCTAGACAGAACCATTGTTTTCTCTAGGAGTGTCCAGACAGACTTCACTCAGAAGGTCCAGATAGTAGGAACTTGACTCGATAGAAGCCCTAAAAAGGTTCTGGATACTCCAAACAGACCTCACTCAGAGGGATTGGATCAACACTTAGCAGCTGGAACCTACTCTTGCACACACTCGGACATTCCAGTCGACTGGTCCAGATATTTTGGATAACCACTGAAGATTGGTGTAGAGAGTTTTCAAAGACTTTAAGAAAAGATTTTCATTGAACACTTAGCAAGTTATCTTCTTCCAAGCTATTGAACTACGGTTGTTCTCTACTCAATGTGATCATTGGATCACTAAAAGGACTAGAAAATATCTTTAACCTTCTCGATTACATGCCGTCTCTTTTTAGTATTTTTAGGGGTCGTCAATGCTTGGTCCAACTGCCTTGGAGACTAAATACCTGATCAACATCTTAATGCACACATTAGTCATTTGATCATTTTGTCCTTAATCATCAAAACCCACTTAGGGGGTCAAGATACACTTTCATAAGGCTATTATGAATGGTAGAGAATAACAAAGCAATAGGGTGCCAAACAATAACATGCACTGTAGGATTGCATGCCTATTTGTATCAAATCAATAGAATAAGGATCTTTACCTGATTTAACAGGCCAATAAGCTTCAATGTCCTTTTAACCTTCTGTTCGGATGTCTCATAGTTTTGTGATGGTTTCGCAATTTCAGTGAGCACTAAGTTCCAGAATAGAAACAACTTATCAATTCATAGGAAAAGGATGCCTGAAAAATGCAGCAAATACACCTACAAGTCTGGCAAGAAAGAGCGTTTTGTGTAGATCTTCAATAACATTGGGGTCATTTTATTGGTCATCTACGTAAAACAATTTCAAAATAATGATGTTACTATATATACAATGAGAAGTGGCAATGTGGCTTTAAAAAAACTTATACTTCTGAGGCTATTCAACAACCTTTGTTGCACCTTGCTCAAGCTTAAGTTGGTGGAGTCTAGCCTTCTTTTCCGCTTGTGTACACAAAATATAATACTCAAATCTGAGATAGACTAAAACACATACTAAAATAGAATAAAATTATAAAATCGACAACCTTGGAAGCACACATTATGTACTTGATGTATCATTAACAACTTAAGAAATTTATGCAAAATATTTCATTAGCATATGTAAAATGATCTCAGATCGACAAGATATTCACTTGAGGGAAGGGGAACATGGCTCCTCAAACATTTGAGTCCAACTCTTGCTTATTTGATAACATCTCTGAAATTAATTCAGATGTAGTTATGCATTTTGTTTGCTATAATCGCATGTTAACAACATGTTCATGTTACCTCTTGACACGCTATTTCGGTTGCACTGATATACACAATTACACCTCCAAAGCATTATCACAAGGTAATAATCGGCAAAAATCCTATTGGCATAATTGCATATCATGAGCTTGTGTTGTATGGCTATGAGTTTATGATTATCAGGAAGGGCAAGGACACCATTGCTGAATCGCGGCAGCTAAAATTCCATCACAAATTGTAGGAGCAATGATTAAAAACATACCCTAGTCTCGCAAGTGGAGACAAGTGACGCTTACTCAGCATCACCAAGCTCCCTATGAACAATAGCCTATCAACAATGATGCTCCCATCAATCAAACAAAATTCCTAATCCATGCAAACCATAGACGACCATGGGGCTCACGACTACCAGTATAACTGGCAACTTGCGGTTCTCAATGGGCGGCTTGGGCTCACGCGGCGACCGCGATTCTAATAGCTTTAGTAGGTTGGTTGTGACCCCATCAAGTGCCTCTACCTTCCCTTCGATTTCTTCAGGTCCAGGGAAAGACACCCTAGAGTATGCATCTTGCAACAAGTTGGCAAAAAATTTAACACAAGTCTTGATGAATTCGCAAATAAAATGTGCAATACTAAGTTGGTCCAGCACAAAAGCCACAGAATGGATAGTGAATTGGACCAACTAACTACATTGGACTGAGAAAATCACATGAGCAAACCACATTTATGAAGCACTTCCATGGAAGAAAATCCTAGAATCCTATATCTAAGCAAAATCATGCATTCATTGAAAAGATTGCGCAGAGCTGACCGGTGGCTGCATGAGAATAGGGGAGGCCGGAGACGAGAGATCCAGCCCAGCAAACGACAGGCTAGGGTTTGGAGCTCAACTCCACCCCAGTGCCGCCAAGATAGGGAATCAACGGGAGGGACTAGGCTGAGTGGAGGGGCTCTGGACCGGCATTGGGTAGTGCTCTGGACGGTGGGGAGGGGCTCCTAGCTGGAGGCAAAATCGATGATGGCACACCTAGGGTTCACCCCTAGGTCGCGAGAGCAAGGTGGAATGGGCACCACCGTGAGAAAAGGTGGGGAAGGCATCCCATCACCTGCTCTTGTCTTGCGCCAGTGTGGAGGTCAGAGGCGTCGTCCTGAGAGAATAGGCCCCGTCGCTATAGCGCTTCCTCTGTGAAGTGGGAGCGTTAAGGGGAAGGGAGCAGGTGGTGATGAGGAAATCTAGGCGGCGGAGGACAATGTCGGGAGGGGCTGCGAGCCAGAGGGAATGGTGGTAGCGGCGGCACACCTAGGTCGCATGAGAATAGAGGTCGAGAGGAGTGGAATGCACGATTTGGTGGGATGAGAGGAGGTCAGCCTCTACGGGTGCCCAATGCGCATACCCACTGGGCACGTCGCACGATCCACGAAACCGGATTAACTACAGGGCAGCAATTTTACTTGTGGAGCAGCTGTGCAAGGACATTTAGGCCATGAACCTTCTTGGCTTGTTAGGTGCTCAACCAACTAAATTGTCCAATGCTGCCATCCGCATCGATCACGGCCGTCCGCCTGGGAATGGGCATAATCCCGCACCAGATGGCCTGGGAGCGTCAGAGCATGCCCTGTTTTAATGGCCTTAATTTGTTTGTGTGTCTCTGTGTGCGTATGTGTCATGAGTTACTGGATTTATCCATTCAACATCTACTTGTTAACGCTCTCTTCCGATCATGGTACCCTTTCATTATCCTTGTTGTCTTCTTTTTTTTCTTAACTATTACTCCCTCCGTCTAGAAATGTAAGGCGTATTTTGATTGGTTAAGACCAGGCTTTGACTAATAATTACTCTATTAATATGTGTTCTATGTGATATAAAGTTATAGTCATAAGTACTTTTGAATACGAATCTAATGATCTCAATTTTATGTCACATAAATCACATAATAACAGAGTACTATTAGTCAACACCTTGTCTTAATCAAAATACGCCTTATATTTCTGGATGGAAGGAATAGGTGCTTGTGCATTCTTAGTCTCTTTTAGTCTGTGCCTTATCCACTTAAGCATCAAAAGTAGATCCCATATGGAGAGAGGGTGGGAGGTGGTGGCGGTGCGGCGGTGCCCAGCCGCGAGCTCCACTTAAGCATCAAAAGTAGATCCCATATGGAGAGAGGGTGGGAGGTGGTGGCGGTGCCGCGGTGCCCAGCCGCGAGCTCGCATCGGAGTGCGGCACAACTAGGAGCGAAATGTTTGGCCGGATGGTGGCGACGGAGGAAGAGCAATCAGAGTGGCCGCAGCAGACAGCAGAGGGGAACAAGGCAAAATGCGCACTAGTACCCATGCTTGGGGCACAGTCGCAGCACAGAAGTCCACCATGTTGTGTTACACTCATGCAAACGATCTTGGCTGAAAATTTGGGAAAACTAATTTTGTAGGTTCGATTCGAGATTTCTGTGAACCGATGAAGAAAACAGATTTTTAAAGTTTAGACGAAACAATAAAATAGTGTGCAACCTAAACCACATTAGCAAGGGCTTATGAAAACAGAGTACATTTGAAAGGGAGCTATTGGGTTTGAGACCAACAACCACTTTCTGTTGTTCCCAACGAAAGATAAATTTGAATGAAAAAGTCGGACCAAAATTTTCGGTTGCCCGGAATCTCATGGGGACATACTTTCTTTTGTTGACGAAATTATCCAGCAATCCATCTCCGGAGAGAACGTATGCACTATTCCTGCGCTTGGGTACTGCCGTGCTTCCAAGCCAGAAAACCCTCCGTGAAGGTTATACAAAATTCTGAAAAAAGAATAATATTGATACAAATGCATTTGTCATGACACAAAATTCTAAATTCAAATTCGGTCGTTGCACTGATAAACGGAAATATTTTGACGTTTTTTGGCAGTCAAAAGCTCCAAAAGTGATAAATTCGATTGAAGACAAAATTTTAGTCGAGTACTTTACAAGAAACCCAAAGATGATTAAGACCCATGTAAAGATAACTACTCGGCAATTGTCTCAAACAAGCAAGCACGGTACTCTAACAATGTGTCACACGTGATTCAATGTTTAATTGCAGCCAGATCCGCAAATGAACAATTATTAGGGAGCTAATAGTACTAGGCTGGTCGGATGAGACCCCGCGACAGAAAAAGAAAGGTCAGAGTAATCTAGTTATAGACAGAGGTTTCTCTTTCTTGATGACAAATGGCGAATCTTTCAAAAAAATCTGGACGAACGGATCAGCTGACAACTACTTCTCAAGGAAAAGTCACGGAAAACTGACTGCCCAAGAGTTCAAATTACACTACAAGCCTTCCGCCTTTTAGGGGCGAAATGTAGTAAGCTTGTTTTGTCCTGCAAATGTTTGTATTTTGTAAATCGAAGACTGGGCCGATTCAGTAGCTCCACTGGACTAAGGGGAGGGAAGAGGTGGCAACGTTGACAGAGATGGAAGGAGGAAGAAACGTCATGAACTTATCCAAGAAGAGAGATGGAGCATGAGTTGATCACGAAATCAATGGGGAAATTAAAGGGAAAAATAAATCCTTGATGTGGTATGAATGATGTATCAGCTAGAATATCTGCTTTGAATGTGCTGTCTGGATTTAGAGACCAGAATGACAAGAAACTTAAGGAGATAAGGCTCTCCTTAGTGTGTAATTCTCATTGGCTAGGTGAAGATATGTTTTGACTGGTGTTGTCTTTTAGGCCAAGCGAGAGCAAAGACCCGAAGAGTAAACGGATTGGATGTGTTGTTATTCACTAAGAACAACGATTGTTCACTAAGAACAATGATGCCAAGGCAAGGAGGGAAAACGATGTTTAAAACACAGAGATTGTAATCACAATGCATAAAATATCTGGAAGTGGTCCTTGCTCCTGCTCCAGTGCCGGATCAATATCTGAATGTGAGTTAGGCCGAATGTGATGGGTCGTGGACAGTAAATAGCATATGTAGAGCATAAGTAAAAACCGATGATTTAAAAATTTAGAAGAAAAGAGATATGTCCACTTTAACCCTCTAAACTCTCCGGAAAGTCTGAAATACAAACTGATGATGAATAGTCCGGTATCCCTCGTATCAGGGGTATCTGTGTACAGATCTCTGTGACTTTAGGAAGGTACAAGCGTACCCGGTAAGGATCCCTGGACGACAAGGTAACCCCCTCTCAGGAAGGAAAGACTCCCCTTAAAACTAGGAAGTCAATCCCGACGTTTAAGGAGACCAGAGTCCTACTCGGGCGTAAGTCCACGTCCAGTACGGCCCTGGGAACCTCCTATATAAGGATCAGCAATCCCATAGGGAAGGACATGTCTTTCTAGTCGCAGAGCAAGCAGCATAGGATCTCAGGAGGCGAAGCCCTTGAAGCCCCGCTGTCTCGAAGGAGTCGAGCCCGGCGGTTTAGTTAGATTAGTCTACGATTAGGCCTAGGGTAGCCACTAACATACACCCCCTATTGTAAGCGTGTTCTCCATCAATATATAGCAACAGGACGTAGGGTTATTATCCTGAGGGAGGCCCGAACCTGTATAAAAAACGGCTGTCCCTTGCTGTCAGAGCCCCTGGCACTTGGGCCCTAGAGGTCCCTACCCCCCAGTAATCATCACTCCACGAATACCGTAAGATCGCCGATTCACCGATCGTCGACAGATGGCGCCGACCGTGGGGACCTCTCCGGACCAAGCCGTCCAGGAAGAATCAGAGTCGGCAGGACGCGCAACTAAGCGCGATTAAATCCCAGCGCCGGTTGCCCAGCCCTCACCGGTTTTGACCGAGGAGGAAGAAGCAAACCCGGCAGGAAAACCGATCGCAATCTCGCCCCGTACTGGGTACTTGGACCAGGGTTTCTACGACAACTTTGGCCCTATGGACCCGTACCCAGTTACGGATTGAGTGGATTTCGGAGAGTACGCCCCTGGAGAGGACTCGGATGGCGAAGCAGATCACTTCAGAACCGAGTGCGCCAGGGCCTTCAGCGGGAAGTTGGTCTTGAACGACGACTTCCCGGCAGGAACGACCAGCCCCATGGTTGGAATCTCTCCTGCAAACTCTGATCGTGAGAACGATCAAGATCGTACCCACGTCGCGTCCGGATGAGGACAACGTGATGGAATACGAGTACATATCGTCTAGCCAAGGACCTTGGATGGTACTCGCGATCGACGATGGTCGAGAAGGCCTCGAAGATCAAATCCGCCCGGGAGCTCACAGCAGCACAATGCAATGGCTGCCTCCCGCATAAACGGGGGCTTACCCGCCGCCGAGGAAAGCACCTCGCCGGGACGGATACCTGCCTGCCGCTGTGGAGAGATCCCCCCGGGAACTAGGGAGTACGTGTCCCGAACTGCTCGAAGATTTGCGGAAGTTTGCAATCTGCTGTCACAACCTCCCGCGGTGGATATATCGACACCCGCGGGTGTGCAGTGGCTGCAACGGCTGGGGGCTGACCTCCAAGAGGCTCAGAACCAGGCCAAGTCTTCTCGGGCCCCATCGGTGGCCCGTAACTCTACTCGGGTGGACACCCCTCCTCCGTTAGAAGAATGCGATCGAGAGGGACGACACCCCAGGAACAGGTCTCCTCAGGAGGAGCCACCGGTTGACCTCCGAGAACAGCTCGACAAACGCCGCCGCCAAAGGCGCCAACAGGAGCAACAGCCTTCTCGGAGAGACCACGTACAAAACGCCAATGCTCGGGACCGAACCTCGACCTCGAATAACGGCGAGAATGCGCCTTATCGGGGGTCCTTCAGTGGATGCCAGACGCTATCCCAGGAACTCCGTCAGGTACGCTGGCCTTCTCGTTTCAAGCCCGGCTCGCTAGAATCGTACGACGGAACCATGAATCCCGTGGAATTCCTTCAGATCTACACCACCGCAATCGAGGCAGCCGGCGGAGACGAGAAGGTTATGGCCAACTATCTTCCTACCGCTGTCAGAGGAGCCGCTAGGACGTGGTTGACGAATCTACCCCATGAACTATCCGTTCATGGGGACAGCTATGCGATATGCTACTCGGGAACTTCTAAGGTACCTTCCCAAGACCTGGTCGGGTCGACGATCTATTCCTTGTCGTCCAGCGACCAGACGAGACCTTCCGAGAGTTTACCAGAGGTTTAGTGCTGTCCGCAACACTATCCCTGAGATAACGGACTCGGATGTCATCCGCGCCTTCACTCGGGGCAGCAGAAACGAGATGTGCACGCACGACTGATCATGCGGCCACCGAAAACCACCAGGCAACTCATAGATCTGGCCAAGAAGGCCGCTTGTGCGGAGCAAACCCTGCGTTATATCAAACAACAGCGGGGTGAGTTGACCAGTTCTCCCACTCCGGACGAAGGGCGATTCGCGTAAAACTAAACGCAAGAAGAAATCCTCCGGGGGGAACAAGGAGAAAAGGATCAGAGCCGACGAGATAATGGCCGAGATCTCCGAGAAGCGCACCTGGCGACCACGCCCCAAGGATAAACCTACCACGTCCTCCGACAAGTCGTCCAAGCCCTGGTGCGATTTTCATCAAACCGACTCGCATGATCTACGACAATGTCGCATCTTCAAGAAGTATCTTCGGGAAGAAAGAGAGAGGTTCCGCGAGGAGAACCCTCAGGTCGCTAACAACAGTCGGGAAACGACTTCCGACGACGATGACTCCACTCCTGAGCCTTTCCAGGGGCATGTCAGAGCAATCGAGCACATATTCGGGGGCTCAACCTCTTACGAATCCAAGAGGCAATACAAGACGATCGCCCGAGAAGTCCTCGCGAGTGTTCCGCGGGTCCCTCGAGCGATCAAGTGGTCCGAGGTCACGATTTCTTTCGACCAGACCGATTGCCCCGAAAATTGCGCTCGACCGGGACGATACCCTATCGTGGTCGAGCCAACGATCAACAACTGCCGAGTGGGTCGCGTATTAATAGATGGAGGGAGCTCCCTCAACATCCTATTCGCCAACGCCCTCGATGCAATGCAAGTGCCACGATCGTCTGTTCAGACGGTAACGCACGCTTTTCACGGTATCGTCCCGGGCTCGTCGGCCACGCCGATCGGGCAAGTCACGCTCCCGGTTACCTTCGGTACGCCGGAGAACTTCCTAACAGAGAAAATCATGTTCGATGTAGTCGATTTCTTGGGGCGCCCTACCCTGGCCAAGTTCATGGCAGCTACGCACTACGCCTACCAGTGCATAAAGATGCCCAGCCCAAAAGGTGTCCTCACGATAAAGAGCTCCCCCAGAGAAGCACTCCTCTGCGACAAGCGCAGCCTCGACCTCGCAGAGCAGTACCCGCCCTCTGACCGAGACGCCAGCGCGGCGGCTCCCGCCACCACGTTGTCAAGACCACCTCCGCGGCTACGAGCGACAACTTCGGAAAGTACCCCCTCCAAGTCGGAGAAAGAGTTCCACGACTAAGTCGGAACAGGGAGAAAACAGGGCCTTCCCCTAGGCAGGACAACGGCTCCTCGGGAGAAGCCGCCCGATCCAGGTCGCTCGTGTCAACGGTAGAAAGGTCGCGTCCATTAGAGAGTCCCGTGCAACCACCTTCGGTAAGATCGCACGACCGTCGCCTCCTCATCGGCAGACTCCAAAGTTGCACCAGCTCCAGTCTTAAAGATCGTCAAGCTACGAACAAGTCGATGATAAGACGCTCCGGGCGCCGCCGCCCAGCACGCGCACTCAACAAAGTTTCGTCAGCGGGTCACGACAAGAGGACGAGAGTCTCTGGGGCAACCGACGACGAGCTAAATGAGGAGGGGACGGCTTAGTTCTTCTTAGTTTTCGTAGAGTTCTTATTTTTCTTACAGTAGCCTGTAAAAGACACAGCTTTTGAATTATACCATGTCTCTAGTTCAATATTTTTCATTATTAATTCAGACTGCCTATTCGAGATACCTCTCGAACAGACAGTCGGGGGCTGGATAAGAATACGGCAAAGTTGATGTACGAGTACGAGTACCGACTTCTTCGACCCGCACAAGGGATAAGGGTTCTGCGCTATAACTGTCAGGGACGCAAGGAAAACCCCTTAACGCGTTTGCAGGTGACAGGGGAGCCACTGAGCCCCCCACCTGACCAGACCTAAGGCCTGGTTGACTAAGCTCCCCAGTTCCGCAGCAATGTCCCCTGATCCCGAGTAAAGGAAGGGAAAAAAGTACGAATACGACTAGATCAATGGAACCCGTACGCTTATCCACGTCTTCGACTACTCGGCGCAGAAGATACCTCGGGTAGAATGAAATCTTGTTAATCGGGCAAGTGCAGAATTTACTAGCCACGCACCGGAGTCTTCCCTCAACAGAGAGTACGGAGGTACTGCCATGGCCACGACAAGCTGTACGAAAGACCCCTTATCGCGTTTACTGATGACGAGGAGCCATGGAGCCCTCCATCCGACTAAACCTAAGGACTGGTCAATCATAGCAAGAACGACCTACGGCACTATTCGTATACCTACACCGAAGGAAGGCAAAGGGCACTGGTTCCGACTAAAGTCTACGCTTGCATCCGACAAGGTTTCACATAAGCAGATCAGACAAATTTTTGAAAAGACATACCTTCTATTTTCGTGCCTTTTGTAGGCTTAGTATTTCCGGCAATTGCAATGACTTCTTTATTTCTTTATGTGCAGAAAAATAAGATTGTCTAGTATTTTTTTAGTGTAAGTAATATAATATGGTAGGGTATGTGGCTCTTTCTCTTTCTACACACAAATGAAAAAGGCTATGGATGCGGATATAGGCTACGAGCATAAATGCATGAATATGCGCAGCCGGGTCTAGCGAGTTTTATTTTAATTGAATCAACGAATATTTTTTGAATAGAAAGTCAATGTATCTAACCAATTATTTCACAGGAGTACTAGTTGCTGAAAGGGCAAAAAAACACACAAGTTATTGCACAGTTACTAACCACTGTATTTACATGAAAGTATGCTATTACAGAGACCTACTCTAGGCCAGGCGCCTGGACTCGATCGCCAAAGGCGTCCGCCGCTTCCTGCACAGCGTCGAGAAGCTCCTCTTCCTCGCCCTCTGGCAGGTCGGCAGCGAGCGCCTCCAGGGATAGGTCCGAGTGCCTGCGCCTCAGAAGAGCCAAAGCAAAGGCCAGGGTGTCGCGTACACCTTGCCGGAGCTCATCTTCGAGAAGCTTCCCGACGGTAGGCTTCAGCTGGGAGACGGACGCCATCAGATCTACTAGGCGGTTGGCCGGAGCAAGGCCCGGAGGGACAACGACGCCGACTTCGCCCAGCGCCTTCTCGAGCGTGCCCAACGCCCGCTCGAGGTCTTCCTCCAGTTTTCCCGCGTAGGACTGACTCCTTTGCAGGGAAGACTCCACGTCCGAGAGGCGCGCCTTCGAAGCCGAAAGATCAGCTTCAACCGCCGCCCGCTGCTTCTCGGAGTCCTCAAGGCGCTTCTGCAACGCCTCGTTCTCCGCCCGCCATCTCTCGGTCTCGTCGAGGCTCTTCCTCGACTCCTCACGCGCCAAGTCCAGCTCTGCTGGGGCCTTCTCGAGTGGAGCCACCCGGGAGATAGCGAGTTGAAAAAGAATAGGTAAGTACAAGCAAAGTAAATTTACCTTATCACTAATCTCCCGTGCATTACTTGCAGCAGGGAGGAGAGGCTGAGACTTTCCGGCGCCGAAGAACCCGAAGGCGCGACCTGCTCGACCAGGGCCAACTCCGACTCCGGCGCCGAGGGCTGCGGCTACTCAGTAGAGGCCGGCGACGACTCCGGCGCGGGGGTCTGCTGCTCGACAGGGGCCGGTGCCGATTTCGGCGCCGGGGGCTGCTGCTCGGTAACCGCCCTAGTCAGAGTCCCGGCGGGAAGGATCGACACCCTAGTCGCCAAAAACAATCAAGTCAAGTCTTCAGCAAGGCGAGTCAAAAGAAAAAGGCGGCAAAGGAAAAACTAACCTCAAGCGCTTCCCTACTGAAGGAGGCTTCCTTGCCAAGGCACCCGAATCTCGCTTGCCGGAAGCCAGCGGCGCCTTCCCCTTGTCCACCACGGTCTCCTCCCCGAGAACGGTCGTGGGAGGGGGAGTTGGTTCCTTAGGGCGGGGGCTGCTCGCTTCGGGCTGTCCGACACATCCGTCCCCATGTTTACTGTTCAGGAAAAAGTATGGAGAAAGAGTAGTCGGGCGAGAGCTCAAACCTGCGGTTGAGGGTTCCGGGCGGGAGAACTCGTCGAGATGATCTCCGCCCCCGCCTCGGCTGCGGAAGGACCTCCCTCCCTCGTCTCGGAGGGCGGTGGGGCCGTGTCGAACATCTCAATGTCATCATCCTGAGCAGGAGCGCCAGCTCTTTCGGCCTCCGAGTCAGGACCCCCGCGGCCTACTCGCTGCGGAAGAAGAATCCGAGGGCCCTCTGTAAGGCTATTCGGATGAACCTAAGCTAGACAAGGAGATAAGATGGATAACTCACCGAGAATACTTCCCGTCGGCTGTCCGGACTCTGCTTCAGAAGAGGCAGGGGCACGCTTGTACGCCCGCCTTGGGGGGATTGCTCGAATAGGTTGCTCAGTCTACTCTGAAGCTCCCCCGAAGACAACTCTGCTCGACACGACAAGGCAGGAGTGCGTGAGGAGTCTTGATAATTGAATTGGCACGGAGATGGTCGCGATACCTACCCGTGTCGAAGTCCCTTGTCTGGTCTTGATTCTCCGGGACCACTCAGGCCAGCTCGACCCTCGACCGGAGAGAGCTTATCCGGCGTCGAAGGAAATCCTCCGCGACATCCCACGCCGACAAGCCTTTGGCGGCGAGATTGGCGATGTCGTGGACGAGCGCCGTGAGGTGCTTAGTCTCCTTCGGGGCCTCTCTCCAGCTCTTGTCCGGAAGAGGGGCGAGTCCGCGGTAGGTGATCCCAGAATTCGGTAGAGGCTGGCAGTAGAACCACTGAGCATGCCAGCCCGACCACGAAGATTTCCAGGAGGAAGCAATGTAGGCGTCCTTTCTCCCTTCTCGAAGACGGAATCCGGCGTCGCCGACGACTCCTGCGCCGCTGCCCTTCATCCGGCGGAGGTTGTAGAAGTACCTCCAGAGCTCCAGGCTCGGCCTAATGCCGAGGTAGGCTTCGCATAAATGCGCGAAGACCGCCAGCATTAGGACCGAGTTCGGGTTGAGATGAATCAACTCGATCCCGTAGAACTGGAGCGCGAGGAGGAAGAAAGACGAATGTGGGAATTGAAATCCACACCTGAAGAAGTCCGCGAAGACGACGACCCCAGTCCGTATCGGGGCTGGGGACCGTCTCCTTCACGGCCTCCCGGAAAGGCACAAACACCTCCGGGAGAATCACCTCATCCGACACGAGCTTCTCTAGGGTGGAGGAATCCATCACCGAGGCCTCGAACTCAGGAATGACGGTGGTCGGTTCCCTCGAAGCTTTCCCCGACTCCTTTGTGGGCTCGGGAGACTTCTTCGCAGCGCCTTTCTTGCCCATTCTCGTCGATCGATCGAGAGAGTGTAGAGGCGAGGGTTTGCAAGGGTGCGAGGAAGAAGGTGAAGGGAGCAAGAAGGCTAGGAGGCAAAGAGCAATGCGGGCAAAACCCCAATTCTTGGACTCCTAAAGATTTAAACGTTCGTCGGAGCCGAGCGCAGTTTACGGCACGATCAGTTCCATCACATTTAATGCAGACAGTTGCTTTTTTCCGCCCCCCAGAGCACTTCGTGGGAAAAGGAGCGTCTGACAACCCACGACCCAGACGAACGCGCCGTGGTTCAGCACACGTTAACGGCGCAGAGAGAGAAAAGATTCTTCATCACCACGCGAAATTTCTGCCACGATGGTTCCGTTTCCTAGAAATATGCCAGGCGGACGCGTGTCCGTGATCGACAGATCAGATCAGATCGGAAAAGTATTCTGGATTTTCCAAAGGACTATTCCGATAAGACGTCTACGACTACTCGTAGGGATTGAGTCTACTTGGGGAGTCATCAACAAGGACCACTCGGGTCGCCTACTCGGAATTTTTCCCCGATAAGGGTAGATTTCCAACAGAACCATCACGACCTCACTTCACGTATTGATGGGGGGCTTGATGATGAATAGTCCGGTATCCCTCGTATCAGGGGTATCCGTGTACAGATCCCCGGGACTTTAGGAAGGTACAAGCGTACCCGGTAAGGATCCTTGGACGACAAGGTAACCCTTCTCAGGAAGGAAAGACTCCCCTTAAAACTAGGAAGTCAATCCCGACGTTTAAGGAGACCAGAGTCCTACTCGGGCGTAAGTCCACGTCCAGTACGGCCCTGGGAACTTCCTATATAAGGATCAGCAATCCCATAGGGAAGGACATGTCTTTCTAGTCGCAGAGCAAGCAGCATAGGATCTCAGGAGGCGAAGCCCTTGAAGCCCCGCTGTCTCGAAGGAGTCGAGCCCGGCGGTTTAGTTAGATTAGTCTACGATTAGGCCTAGGGTAGCCACTAACATACACCCCCTATTGTAAGCGAGTTCTCCATCAATATATAGCAACAGGACATAGGGTTATTATCCTGAGGGAGGCCCGAACCTGTATAAAAACGGCTGTCCCCTGCTGTCAGAGCTCCTGGCACTTGGGCCCTAGAGGTCCCTACCCACCAGTAATCATCACTCCACGAATACCGTAAGATCGCCGATTCACCGATCGTCGACACAAATCAAATGTTAATCTCCCTCACCACCCCTCACACTACTGACTTTGTCTGAAGTTACATGTTAATAGAACCCACGTGGCACAGAAAAAACACTTACAAATAGAATCTATTACTATCTTATAACAGTTGGTGATGGTGATACGTTACCATTTCACTTTTTTATAAAATGATGTGGTCCTCTACAAAATAAACTTTCTACCACACTTAAAAGGTACCAAGAGGTACTGGTACCTCTCACCATTTGAGGAGTCATCCCCAATTGATCTCACCTTCCTTCGTAACGTTCTTCCTTTCTTAGCGTCTCTAAATCTCTGATCAAATGAAACTACGGAACAAATCAATAATTCCAAATAAATTAGTTTCTAGCTTGAGTAATTAAAGGGGTGGTTGATAACAAGGTCTGACATAGATAAAGAAGGAACACGACAACAAGAAGGAGAATAGAGCAGCACAGAAGCATACCGCCGGCCGAAGCCGCCAGCGACCTAATTGCTTAATCTAGGATTCGTGTGAAGAACTAAAATCATATAACAAATCGATCGTAATTTTGACATTAACTGAAACAGATCAAGAGACAATTTGCAATAGAAGGGATGGATCGGTGAAGCTCCTTTGTGAAGGTTGAGGTCGCAATGGAGGAATCGTTAGATTCGAATAAGAAAATTTCACGAGCCGGAAGTTACTTCTGAGCCCCAACGTGATTAGTACCTCTCTAAATGAACTCTAGAATTAATTAAAGTACAACGGTATCTTAAGCCGTTGGATTGCATGCTATTGGACGAGTTTTTTAAAAAATATTTTTTTTTAGAAATTTCATATATAATACCACATTAATTTTTTTTTGCAAAACTAGCCTCAATCGCCATGGCTGGTGGCGATTAGGGTGCAACCACTAGCCGCACTGACAATATAAAGTGCTATCGCCACGCGGGGTGTCGATAGGGCGTAATCGCCATCCTTGGTGGCGATAGGTAGTTACTCTCCGTAACTGTCAGGACACAGGGCGCTATCGCTACAGGCTATATAATTAGAGGGGGCAATCGCCACGTCTGCTGGCGATTTAGACCCAACCGTCATCCCCTGTTACGATTACGGTCAATCGCCACACGGCTTAGCGATTCCATACTGAATCGGGGCTGCCGATTAGCTCCTATTGCCACAACGCGTGGCGGTTACGTCCTAATCGTTACGGCTGGTGGCGACTGAGGCTAGTTTTATATATTTTTTTAAATATGGTATTATTTCTGAATTAAAAAATAATATTAAAAAAAAACTCGCTATTGGAGGGTGTAAAGGTTTTCAAGGACAGGAGAAACTCCCTAGCCATAGCTACCGGTGGCGCGAGTTCCTCGTCAGCCTCTCTTACGAACCCAACCTCCAATTTCCTCGCCCCCTCCTCGCGTTCGCGAACCAATCCCCAGCTGCAAACCTCACGCACGGCAACCTTCCTTCCCCTTCCTGGAAACTCCTGTGCCCCTCAATCCCTTCCCTATCTGATTTGCGCCGCCGCCTGCGCCCTTCTCTCACCTTCTCTCCCTCACTGTCGGAGTTCGCAAGTGGCAGCATCAGGACGAGCGGAAGGACGCCCGCGAGGCCCACAAGGCGGAGCAACGCCAGCAGCAGCAGGAACCGCCGGCCGGCGGCATCCAAGCTGCTAGCGATGTGCACGCGAGCACCGTGGAGACTTGTGGCGCCCATGTGACTAGATGACGGCTCCGTTCCCTGATCGTAGTTCGTCCTCGGGCACTGGTTGGATGCGAGGCTCGAGGCCAATAGGTGGTGAATTGAGTTCTCATCTCGAACGTGTTTGCAATTTTGCATTCCAACCTTCATTCAGTGGCTACGTATAAAATTATGAATTGATTGGTAAAGTTATTCACTTGTTAGATTGGTAAAGTTATTCACTTGTTATTCACCTCTTGATACTATGCGCTAGAAGATGTTCGCTGATTTGCCTACTGAGTTCTGATCAAGTATACTCTTCTTGTGTTATTGACCTTTGCTTATGCAAGGGGGAAGGTTGTTGTTGCTACAGCCTCAAGGAAGATTGCTTTTTAGATACTAGCTAGGCGAAGTCTGCTGGTGTAAGTGCTGCACGCTTAGTGGTGAATAGCAATTGGTAAATGCTCTAAATGGTGAAATTTGATTGTGGAAATTTCTTTGAGATCCGAGTTTAGTGAGATTGCAGCTAATTATACTGCACATACGTTACTTTTGTTATATTCCATCACATTGCTCAGTCTTGTGTGGACGAAAAATTTGGCCCCCTACCAAGAGAATAAATCAAACAGAGAAATACTACTTCCTGACACTTTTTTTTTGTGGGAAGAGATCCTCCCGAGTGTACTGATCTCCCATTTCCATTTCAAGAGAGTATGAGTATATAACTATCTTATGCACATTTTTCGCGTAGAGTATATCCAAAAAATATTTCTAGATGCAGGAGAATTATCATGCATGAACGGATTTGTGATGCTTTGGAGTGTTCCACTGCCCTATAACTTGCAACCCTGCATCTAATACAAGCACGCGAGGAACCATGTATGTGTTGTCCTTTTGAAAGTAAAGGACTCCCGCAGGGGCTGATTCATTCAGTTCTGGAGTCAAATTACATAGAGTGAAGAACTGGACATCCATCTACATGAGGTGAGGGGTATACATTAGGGAGAGTTGCAGAGGCACTCTGCCGAATTAGAATGTCGGCTCTTATGTTCTGATTCCTCGGAATGTGCACGAACTGAGTTTGACCCGTCTATCTTGAATCGAAGGAAAATATATACATACAAGCTTTTGCTCTTTGTCAGCTATCTACAGACTCATTTTATTTCTCTTCGCCTGCCTTGAAGGGTTCAAGATATTGACAGTTTGTTTATTTATTGAATCATGTTTGACATACGTATGTCTAGACGGATCATGGCTTAGCTAGCTAAGAAACTCACATACTCACTTATGAGCTTGAGCAACAATTGGTTTCTATGACTGATAATAGCTTCTTGTTATCAATATTTGTCCTGTACTGATAAAATACTTTCCACTGAACCTTATTTGTGAAAATTTTATTAACAGGTGATATTAGTTTGCCGATATTTCCATTGCACTCTTTTCACGAAATCGTGTGTGCATCGCAACGCTGTTAGGACGACACGCAATGCAACCCGCAGATGCTCCCTCCGTTGCAGCATGGTAAGGCGAAGCCGGAGATCATTGTGGCTGGAGGCAGCAAAGGATCCGACTGGAGGTGGACCTGATTGTCAACAAAGCCAATCACTAACGCCACCCCACGAATGTCCTCCTTTCTTTTCCTCATTTGTAGTTGTAGGCATTGTCAAAGTTGGGAGAAGGTCACCGATGAAGTAGGGGTGGATGAGGAGGTGGTGGGATGGAAGGAAGTGGAAGGAGCATCGTCACAAGAGGAGAGGAAGGAAGAGTGGGAGATGGGAGACCAAGTTGAAATCTACGCATGGAGTGGATCCCTGGTCTCTTGATATTTGTTTTTAAACAAAATCGTATCTAGCACAAGCCTTGTCATATCGTTGCTTCAACTAACTCGTGCATAATTGGAGCCCGTGAACCGTGGCTGAGATTCAACCAAATTGGAGAAAGCGTGCATGTGACAGCGAAGCAACATGGAGTGGAGTGATTGACAATGGAGCAGAGCGACAACACAAAGCCAAGGGCGGGCAGAGAGGAAAGGCGAATATGACGCATTATCTTCTTATAGGATGGGGGTGGAGAAGGAGACGTGCGGCGAGGAGGAAGATCAAAACTGGAAGGTGCGCGGTATTCACTCGAGACGGGAAAAAGACGTTGGTGTTTGTTGCAAGCCAGACACAGAACCGAGAGGTGGGTGGAGGAGAAAAGGAGTAGAGCTGGAAGCGGAGTCTGCCGACGAAGCTGATTGCATCTAATTGCCATTGTTATATGTCCTCCGTTCATTATCCATATCAATGGGAGGCATTTAGTGCATCAGATGCGATGGAAATCGTGGTGGAAATTTGCTAAGGTTGGAGAAAACACACATGTGACATCAGAGCAACATAAGTGGAGCGGCATGTTGGTGGAATGAGAACTAGTGGTGCAAGCCGAGACAGAGCCAAGGGGCTGGTGGAGACGGTGGAAGGGATAATGAAGACAATGCTTTATCTCCTTGTACGGTAGGGTAGAGAAGGAGACATGTGATGAGAAGGAAAAAAATCGGAGGGCCGCACGGTGGTGACGCGGGAGAGGAAGGAAGCCGGAGAAGTTGGTGTTTATAGTGACACAGTTGGAAATAGCACACGCATTATATGTATTCGTGAAATAGAAAAAAATACTCAAACGGTCGGAAACATGTTGCTTTATTATGTCATAGCAAAGCGCGGGCTGACTTGTCAGTTATAAAGATAATTGCTCTATTGTCATCAATTATTCTAAAAATCCTTTTAATTAAAGAAATTATATCTAATTTCGAGTAAAATGTGATTCAAGCACCAAGCAACTCTTAATATGAGTAGACAAGTAGTGACTAAGTGAGAAAGCAAAGCACTTGTTAATTCCATATCTGGCCTAAGCACCACTGACTTTTAGCCAAACATGGTCTCACTTCATCTCTTAGAAAAGGACTAAGCATACATTATACTATCAATCACAACTGTCGAATCACACCTCGTATGTAAACACCAAACATTAACCCCGTACTTATTTCCTACTTCTTCCTCTTTCTCTCTGTGCTGGTGTTACACTCTTCTTCAACCTCAACACTTCTCTAACTCCAGCGGGGTTGACGTCACCTTCTACGCATCAACTTAGAATTTGAAAAGGAAAAAGAAAGGCAAACATTCATGCGGCATTGACGATGTCACCTTCTACGCATCAACTAAGAATTAAAAAATATGTTTCTCTTAATATGATCTCTTTTTTACATTTTATTGATATGATCTTCGTTTAGGGGATCTTTTTAGGACCACATTTAGGGGATTTTGTTGATATGATCTAGACGGCTAAACCATGGACGGTCCTGAAATCGGCCCATGGGTCACACATCGCGTTCAGGTCCGGCCCAGCCAAATATAACCCATCCACTTTCCCAGCCCAACTTCTATCAGATCCTGAGCAAATTTCAAGCAACATTGACACGACGAAACTGAATCCGACTTCAGAACTAGCACACCACCGTGCACGCAATTCGCCAAGCACGGAGAAGCGAATGCAAAACACACACAGAGACAAGAGAGGACGCCACGGTGCACCGCCGGCGGACGCACGCACGGCCGCTGCGGCGGTCTTAGTCGAACCGGCCGTCCGTGTCGACGAACCGCTTGAGGGCGCGCATGAGCTCGGCGGACGCGTCCGACCACGGGTCAATGGTGAAGAACCCGTGCTGCTGCCCCTCGAACTCCCTCACCTCCACGGGCTTCCCCATCGCCCTCAGCCTCGCCGCGTACTCCACGGCCCGGTCGCGGAGGATGTCGCGGCCGCCGACCACCACGAGCGTGGGGGCCAACTCCACTGCCTCCAGGTCGGGACTGTCCGGGCCGAATGGGTTGGACACCGGGTGGTCCGCCGTCGCGCCGGGGGGGCAGCGAGAGGCGCCAGTACCGGTCGTGAGGGGACGGTTGAGGAACGCGTCATCGGGGCACTCCGCCTCGGACCTCGTCGGCTCCGCGCCGCCGAAGAAAGGCATGAGCTGGACGTAGCCCCTGACGCGGACGGCGGGGTCCCCCAGCTCGGCGCACCCGGCAGCCGAGCCGAACCGCACGGCTAGGTGGTGCGCGATGGTGCCGCCCGCCGAGTCACCGGAGACGAACACCCGGCCGAAATCGGCTGCTTCGGTGAGCCAAGGGTCGCCGTTCCCGCCCTCCTGCGATGCCAGCCAGAGGAGCGCGGCGGCACCGTCGTCGATGGCCGCGGGGAGGCGGTGCTCGGGCGCGAGGCGGTAGTCCGGGGCGACCACGACGGCGCCGAGCTCGGCGGCGAGGCGGAGGCAGTAGTTCTGGCAGTTGGGCCAGGTGCGGGACCCGATGCAGAAGCCGCCGCCGTGGTAGTAGAAGAACACCGGCAGCCGCTGCTTCCCTCCACCGCCGTACGGGCCCCGCGGCCTGTACAGCCGGAGGCCCAGCCCGCGGGCCGTGTCGAACACCGCGTCCTTCCACTCCACGGTGCCGTCGTCCCGCACCGGCGTTGCGAAGCCCGGCCCGTCCCGGCGCACCACTGACCCGTCGCTGTACACGAACAGCACGCCCCGGCACTCGTCCACGACGACGGCAGCGCGCGCCGCGTCCGGGTCCTGGGAAGCCATGGCAGCGGACAGTGAGATGGGAGTGAGAGTGCCATGCCAGGTGCGAGGTGGTGATGATATAGACGCGGCATGGTGGAGTGCTGTGACGTGCGCGAGGCGTGTTCTGTTGCGTGCGTTGTTTGTCGTCTCGGACGTGGCCGTGCGACCCATCGACGGGAAGCGACAAGCCGGTAGGGCGTGTCGTCACGGCCGTCGCGGGGTGGATACCGCGCGCGTCGGCCGGCGGCCGGCCGGCACTAGCGTACAAACATTTGCCGCTGGGAAGTGCAAGTGCATGTACGTTTTTTTCCCTCTTAAGAGCGTGTGCTCGTTTTGAGGCACCTCGCAGAAATTATCAAAATAAATCTTGTATATGTGTATGCTACGAAGTATGAACCAGTAAAATTTTATTCAAAAATATGTCTAGTTATGGCATGTGCAAAATAAACAGAAATTTCTTGCCATATGACCCTAAAGATTTTATTGTTTTGGTACAGATCACAAATGATCAGGTTCATGTGTTATAGCATAAACTACATCCATGAATTGTTTCATAATTTTTAAAAATCTTGAGTGGCTCAAAACAAGATGAGAGCGTGCCCCCTTAAAGAGTAAAAAGTCTCTCTCGTGTACACCAGCGCATGTATGGTTTGGCTGGCAGTGTGGAAAGAGGTGTTACCAGGATGCAAACCACTCGCTTTTGCAAGTATGTTAGCACGTGAAGGCAAAGCCTTGCCAGTCCAGTGATGTGAGACGGGGGAACGTTTTGATGTCAGTTTAGCATACGAGTAGCATAACTGCACAAGGACATAACAACGTTTTGCTCCTTTTATTTCAAACACATGAACAGTTTGGCTTTGTATTACAGTCCTGACAGATGTTCATGTTCATGTTCATGTGTAATTTCCTTGTAACACATGTAACGTAAGACTAAGAACCGAGTAGTTGAAAATTTGGATTAGTGGCGGCACCGAGACATGGCTCAGCCTGAACAACCAATCCAATCGTGGAAGCCCTCGAATCATATGCAGACGTGAGGTGGGATCAACTTCCCTGGATTCATGATATTGTTGGGATCCAACGCGGCCTTTATCCTTTTCATCGTCCTCAGTGACTCGATGCCCAGCTCCTTCTCCAGATACTGCCAATGTGGACAGGAAAGTAGCCGTCAGTAATGGGCGATGAGTTGGCGACATGCGTGAGAAAGACGATAAAGAGGTCTCATGTGGAAAGCAGAAATATATTACGGCTTGATTTAAGGATTTGGCACTACAGAGATTGACATTTAAGGATTTGTCACTCCATGTCCCCCACATCTCAGTAAGACATGGAGTGGCAAATCCTTAAATGGCAATCTTTAGAGTGGCAAATTCTTAAATATTCCGAAATGGAATATTACCAAGCTTTACCGCCTGGAAACAACAACAAACATAGTACTACTAAACTAACAATAGTATATAATAATAAAAGGTAAAAGACACTTGCCTTCATTTTTCCTGTACCAACACCATGCTCTCCTGTACATGTACCTGCTCAGTTATCACACACGCCATTAATCTTTTCAGGCAGTTCGAGTTAATATCATGTGATCAAATCTCAGACAAAGTAATTTGGGCATGTCATGATTTACTACCTAAAAATGTGATGACTAGGAGAGAACATAGCCAGTTTTTTGCAGTTCATGATAACTGTTTGTGTAAGCGAGTGTACTGCATAATTTGCAATCTTGCGTTGCTTAGTATATCGCTTGTTTAATAATCTTAGTTATTAGTTATAGATGAGAGGGAGCAGACTATTTGTATATGCGTTACTTTGATTAGTTTTTCGTTTGTACCTTCCATAGACAAAGCAGTATGAACCATGAAATGGTTTAGTCTCTCTGCTTCTCGTCGTTGGTCCTCCTGACTTGGGTCAAATAGGATAATTGTGTGGAAATTTCCGTCACCAGCATGAGCAATAACCATACTGGAAACATATGTAAATCAAAGGTAAGTTCCTCGTGGATGATAAAAAGGATAGCTTACTGTCTTACAGGAGTAAGATAATGCCATGGTACTTTAAGCAGAGTTTGGATTTCCACACAGCCTTTTCTTATATTGATTCAATAACGAAAGAGGTGATCATGTCTTGTGTTAGCTATGAATGCCAATAGAAAACTCTAGGTACAATAGCATTGCATAAGAATGAATGTGTACCAAGTCAATGGTGACGCATCAAGCAGTCGCTTTGATACAGATATGCATTCTGCAAGCCTGGACAAAGGAACACAAACATCCTGCATGAACATGTAGGGTGGAATTAGAAGACTTGATACAGCTCATCACTGAAAATTGACAGCTCGTAAGGCTACCATGATCATAATGATCTTTGGGTGATATACTGAGCATACGAAATCCACTAAAAATTATACCACTGGCTGGCAAACACTGAGATGGGAGGAGTGTTTCTCATGACAAGGTTTGTTGCTAAGTACCCTCCACAGCTCTACCATTAATGTGGCACTTAATTCAGGGTCACACTTTTGCCATATTTATGAAGAGAATAATAACTACATAGGGGCATGCTGCCGAGATTCACAACTAGAAAGCAAACATAAAGGCATATGATTCATAGCACCAGAGTAGGCCAACTATGTTTTCCAACCAAAAAAGTGATGATGATATCATTATCACCATGTACGGAGTGAGGAAACGAACCGTTATCATAGCTTCATGATCAGGTTTCATGGCAAAACCAGCCCAAAGTGCCTCCTTCCTGATCTGAACATAAAGGAGTAAAAATTGTAAAATGCCGTCAAAAAATATGTTTCAAGAAACAAATATCCTATATAGTGCATTACTGCCAATATTATCCAGAAAATGGTACTGTATGACACTGCTGTCGCATGGCATGTGTAAGATCATATAGCACAAAGAACCATCTATACATTAGCTACTAGAAAATGGACAGCAGTTCAGACGACTGACCTTCCACAATTCCTCTTTAGCATCCGGCTCCTCTACAAAAACAAAATCAGACCCATGGTGTCTGCAGCAATCTTTTGAACAAGAGCGTTTGTTCAAGTGCATATGCTTCTGCATATATGCAAAGCGAGGAGATAAACAAAACAACAACAACAACTACTACTACTACTAAGCCTTTTGTCTCAAGCAAGTTGGGGTAGGCTAGAGATGAAACCGAATAAAAATTACATGAGCCAAAAAGTAAAAGAAAAAATACTTAAAAGAATATTATGGTTCATGCATGTGGATCGCTAATTTCCACGCAGTCCTATTTCGAGACAAATCTTTTGATACATTTCAATTTCAAGTTTTTTTTACTGCCTCCTCCCATGTCAACTTTGGTCGTCTCCTACCCCTCCTAGTATTGTTGATAGACCTTAGAATATCGCTATACACCGGTGTTCTGAAGCCGGCGTTGGATATGTCCAAACCATCTTAGTTGATGTTGGACAAACTCTCTTCAATCGGTGCCACCCTTACCCTATCGCGTATATCCTCCTTCTGAATTCGAACCATTTTTGTATGCCCACAGATCCACTGTAGCATACACATCTCTGTGACACTATCTGCTGGATGTATTGTCTTTTAGTGGGCCAACAATCTGCTTCATACAACATCGCAGGTCTAATCGTCGTCCTCTAGAACTTATCTTTTAACTTCTGTGGAATATTTTTGTCACAAAGGATACCAGATGTTGGTCGTCATTTCATCCACCCTGCTTTGATTGTGTGGCTAACATCCTCATCGATACCACCATTGCTCTGTAACATTGATCCCAAGTATTTAGAAGCGGTCTTTTTTAGGCACTATTTGTCCTTCTAGACTAACATCTCCCTCCTTACACTAACACCACTAAAATCGTACCTCATATACTCGGTTTTGGTTCTACTAAGTCTAAATACTTTCGATTCTAAAGTCTGCCTCCACAGCTCTAATTTCCTATTGACGTCCATCCTACTCTCGTCTACTAGCACCACATCATCAGCAAAGAGCATAAACCAAGAAATATCTTCTTGTATATCCTTCGTGACCTCATCCATCACTAAGGCAAAAAGGTATGGGCTCAAGGCTGACCCTTGATGTAATCTTATTTTAATTGGAAAAGTATTGGTCTCACTATCACAAGTTCGAACACTTGTTACAAACATTATCGTACATATCCTTGATGAGGGTAACGTACTTTGTTGGGACTTTATATTTTTCCAGAGTCCACCATATGACTACCCTTGGTATTACATATCCTTGATAAGGGTAACGTACTTTGTTGGGATTTTATGTTTTTCCAGCGTCCACCACATGACTGCCCTTGGTATCTTGATAAACAAAGACAAAAAAAAGAGTCTATTCTTGATATGTAAGCTCAAAGGATGTTTGCAGACTAAGAAGTTTTGTCTAAGAAGAGCTTTACATAAATTAACCCAGCAAGTGAATAATCACCAGAAAACAATAATTAGATTACTGAATATATGCTAATTACATCCCCAAGAAAAGGAACATTGGTAAACTGCAAACTCGAGCTATGGACTATTTTTTTTAGGGAAATTTATTTCAATTCATTAAACCAAGCCTGACTACATAACCACTCCAATTTTCTCAGGTATACTGTTCTGAAAGTTGTCTAGACAGAAGTAGTGCGCACAACATACATTTAGTATTGTTAGAGAGATCACGAGAGACATCTGCACACTAGAAAACTATACTGCAAGAATTAGCCTTTGCTAAATGATAACCAAGAGTACAGAAACAATATATTGCAGGCAGAGAAGCTGCGTTGTCATTCTTTACCGTTACTGTTATTAATCACACAACAACAAAATTCATAAACCATGACTATTGACGATACAAATATAGAACTGTTAAGTGTGGAACTGAATATGTCTATTATGGCATCAAATAGCTAGAGAACACGCCTACATAAACTAAGCTATTTTTATGCCTATCTTTTAAGTGTGGCAAGAAGCATACGATGGTTTATTTGTGTAGTTGGCTGGTTATTGTGTAGTTGGCTGGTTGCATGTAGGAAAGTTTGAACCGTTGTGGCTACTTGCACAACTCCTTGTAATATCATGTGAATGTCTCATCTGACATTGTTCATAATCCAGCTTTTAGTTAAATTTAAACAAATTAACCTAAGAGGAATGTAGTCCGTATTGCCACCATAGATGTATAATACATTATAAACTGCTTAAAATGGTAAGTTAAGTTACCTGTCCCTATGAACTCGAACATCAAGGTTGGTACTTCAGGTAAGCTTTTACCATTTGCCATGTTTATTGCCCTTATCTGAACCTCATCCAACAACTCCACTCTCGAGACCTAGTCAAGCAGAAAACGGAAGTATCAGTAACCTGCAGCAACCTTACCGAATTGCTGCCCACTGATACACCAATAGAAATATAAGTTCAAGTAAAGCATTTCAATTAAGTAAATCTAACACCTACAATAATCTAAGCAAAATATTGTATTCAAAAAAAATCTAAGCAAAATAGCAAAGACCATGATCCGTGACAAATTAGACTTGCAACAATTAACTTACATCATGTGCACAAATGTGAGCACATTCACTTCATATGAAACGAAAGAGATCAATCATCTCGTACCTGAGCTTCAAATGGTCATTGCAATTAATGAAAGAAAAACAGAAGGAAAAAGACAAACCTGTATACCGGAAAGCATTGTTGCAATAGCAACATCAGCAGCATCCTTAATTGTTTGAAAATTGCACATGGCAACCTGAATAACAGAGCATTTAGGACGAGTGCCTTCACCAGTAAAATGAGAAAAAAAAAGGACAGATAGTACAAAACAGCTGACAAAGGTAAATGAACAAAATAGTGTCATGTGTTTGCATAACTCTTTCAGAAGTTCGAACATCCAAAATGGTACACGGTATGCTATTACAAATAGCAACCAAGATGACTGTTGAGGTTTGTTCAGTAATTAGTGCTCTGTGTCTCCCTCTGTCCTAATATAATAACCACTAATATATGTAAAAGTACCAAGAATGGGCACATGGAGATAATACTGGTAGTGTCATAAAGAATATCTTCGTAATATTATTTCTATAACTTTTTACAGACATATCCTGATTAAAAACCACTGGTAAAAGTTGCACCTCATGAACTTTAAGCCAACAAACACTTATATTAGGAACATAGAGAGAACATAAAATAGATAGGTTTCAATAACGTAATTGTCCAGTACTACAGTGTAGAACTTAGAACAGGTGATTAGAAGAAAATCTGTTTTATTCATAAAAACTTACAAATGTTGTCTCATTTTCCAAGATGCGAGATCATATATTTTTTTTCAGGAAGATGCGAGATAATAGTTGTAAGTCGTAGCATGACCAAGAGTGTTTCTCCACAAAGACATAGCAGCAAGTCAATCAAAACAATCCACGTGCTACATAGAGGATGTATATCCTAAACACAACAATATGTTGAGTTGTTGACGTTCAAGTGACACTTAGCAAAACATTATTTCAACCATGACTAAATCAAAACAAAATACCTACCACTGAATGAGATGGAAGCTTTTGAAGTCGTAAAGTCACTTCTGTAATTACCCCCAAAGTTCCTTCACTTCCAATGATCAAACGAGCAAGGTCATATCTGACATCCAATGAGTAAGATAAAGAAAGTTGCCAGCATTAGTGGCAAGCATAAATGTAGAACTATCATGAATCAACTGTATGTAAGACATTTATGAACAAAGCAAGCAGTGAAAATACGATTCACTTCCAGAAAAGCAATTTATCTTGTATACCCAGCTGCACTCTTTCGAGCCCGGGAACCAGTCTTGATGACATCACCATTTGGAAGAACGGCCTGCAGTACGGAGAAAATTTTCAATTTGTATGCCAAGTCAATGCAAATATATATATATATATATATTGAGGATAGGCTTTTGCTATCCTCAAAGCAATATATATACCTGAAGATTAATCACATTGTCCCGCATAGTTCCATACCTACAAACTAATAAGCAAATCATCAAAGCAATTGACAGTAATATCATAAGCTAACAAATATACAGGTGCAAGTTATGGTTGCACTATATCTTTGTGGAGATGAGGAGTTACAGTTGTATTGTAGAAAATTGAAAGTAGTGTGAAAATATAAGGAGAATTACCTCACAGCTAATGAACCAGAACATCGAGTGGCACACATTCCACCAATAGTGGCCCCAGGCCCTGCAAATCAGATTAATGCACTTAAGCTAAAAGCCTAAAACACTGAGTTAGTGCAAAAGCATGCAGCCTGTCATGCTACTTTAGACCCACAAGGATGGGCAATTTTCGAAGCAACTAGCGAACAATTGAGCACTACAAACATGCAGAATTCATCTCCCTGGGAAAAAAGATGTACATATCACCTAAATGTCTAGAGGATGCAACTAGGCTATACAAATCAATTGGAAACTAAAGTTGACCAACTGCAGTCGAGTTAAATTGAATATAATTCCAAACCGAGTTATGTCACTCTAGAATTTATAAAGAGGGTCGGAAACAAGGAACTTACCTGGGTCAAGAGGGAAAAAGAGGCCATATGGTTTCAAGTATTCATTCAGCTCAATCCATCCAACTCCTGGTTCAACAATTACATCCATATCCTCAACATGCAGGGATTTGATTTTCTGTGATGAATTTGTGACATTAGAATAAATGAAAATTAGCAGGTAAAGAATGTATCCTGCACCTATAACTCACTGCTAAGAAATTTTTTGCCTGCTTAGCATAACAAACTACAGTTAGGAAATGATGGACCAAATACTAGCACTTTTTATGGATTAGAATTAAATTTCAATTTATTCATGAAGAGTCCAGTTCCATATCATTATTAACATTATAGTTATATGGTTTTTAATTATGTTGCTTAATATTTACCTTCATTGAAGACATGTCAATGCAAACGCCACCATGAGGTGCCAATGTGTGACCCTCAATTGACGTAGCCCCACCATATGGTACAATTGGCACCTAATATCAAGAAGAAGAAAAATCACCATTTAGTCTACAATGGAATCTGTGTACAAGAAAATAGTCATCATGCAAATTGTGAGGCATGCAAACTGCCTGCTCCTCCCATAAATTGCAGCAGGAAAGCCAGCAACAAAGCTAAAGGACCTCCTTTACCAATAATATAGCATGCTTTTATTGAAAATCAGTTCTAATTTTCTTAACATGTTCCTATGCCATTCTATTAAAAATACTACCCTGTTCTTCTTTACTTGTAGTTTTGGACATGGACATAGTCTACAATATACTCCTCTTTTGCCTATTGCCTTTCTACTTAAATTCATGCTACTAAAAGTTATTAGAAATGTAATAAGATGAAAGTAACTTTCATGACAAATATAGTAATAACATTTGCACATGATGAATCCAAATACTTTCTGTATTCTAAAACGACATCTAAACAACAACCGGGGGAGTATATAAGAACACAAGGAAAACTTCAGACAGATAGTTAAGCTACATGTAACTAGTGAGTACTTTGCAGCACTGAAGTCATGTATTGAAACAGCAAATACAGTTATTTGGAACTATAATCAACAGCTAGCTTAGCTTAATGATGGAAACTGGATTGTAACGGAAACCAGTGGTACAAGATACCATATCAGTAACTTTCGCAAACATGATGTTCCTTTTACTCTAATGGGAGGAAGCGTATCATACCTCGTACTTATTACAAGTCATCACAATCTTTCGTACATCATCCTGGGTCCTGCAAATCGATGATGGAGGCATTACAACATCTGGAACAAGCCTGACATATAAACCCACAGAAACGAATTCCAGGGCATCAGTATCAGTAGATGTCCCCGAGATCACCTCGGGAACACGACGACGTCGGGCACGTTGACCGCCTTGTGGAAGCTGTTCTGCGGCGTCCCGCGGAAACTCCTCTCCTCGTAGTCCACGGTCAGGTTCTCCTGCAAAATGGCAACCCATCTCGTCAACCAGCCGGTCGGTCGATCAGTCAGTCACCCGCCAGCAAAAGCATCAAACACTTGGCGCGCCCATCGCCGCCCACAGGCTGTAGGCAGCAACTGCAGGCGACAGGCCAAACTCGAAGTACTCACTCCGAGAAAGGAGGCGAGCTCGTCGACGAACTCCCGCGGCACGCGCTTGCGCTCCCCACGCACCACCAGCTCGCTGCTGTCCTTCCCGCCGACCCTGGACCAAATCAACAGACACACACGAGGCGCGGGTCAGCTCAGCCCAACACCGATGTAGCGAGTAACGGAAGCGTCGATCGAGTGATTGGGTTGGATGCACACCGGTGGTCGCAGAGGGCGACGGTTGCTGTTGTTCCGCCTGCGGCAGCGGCGGCGGCGGCGAGGAAGGAGAGGAAGGCGGGGAGGCGGCGTGCGGAGGAGGAGGAGGAGGGGTGAGGGGGTGGGGTTGGGTGGAGAGTGGGAGGTGGAGGGCGGAGAGTGGGAGGTGGAGGGCGGAGAGTGGGAGGAGAGCGCGGCGGGAGCGGGAGAGGCGGAGGAGAGAGGCGGCCATGGATGGCGGAGCGGAGGTGGGCCGGTGGAGTCAGTCGAGTGATGGGGTTGGTACGGCGGCGGGCTTAAGTAATTGGATTTGGAGGTTCCCAAAAAGATTAGAATAGTGGATGATCCATACTCTCGTGACGTCGTCGGTGGCGGCCGGTCATCGGATCACGTCCCCACGAGCGCTCCCCGTGGAAGCAGAGGGGCTGGATAGTCATATATGATAATAAAAAAGAGAGAAGAAAAGTTTTATCTGGGCGTCTGTAGTCCAACGGTTAGGGTTCGACTCCCGGCAGACGCAACTTTTTTTCCCATTTTACAGAGCTTTTTAGACTTGTGAACCGAGCGATAACATATCGCGTGCCTCTTCTCGCTGCTATTAAGATTACTTGCTTCTTCTTATTGTACATGTTTTCCGGTTTTGGGTTGACGGACTTCTGCAAACTACAATTTTTGGAACTTTTTCTTAACTTGACAGCCTCTTTCCAGACTTGCGTACCGAGTGATAACATATCGTGTGGGTTTTTTACTCTCGCAGTAGCTTGCGTCCTCTCGCTGCTATTAAGCTTACCTGCTTCTTCCTGTTGTATATGTTTTCAGGTCTTAAGTGACGGGCTTCTGCAGACTAACTAAAACCTCATAGAAATCTTGAAAAACTCATTTGGAGAGCTCTGTGGAACTGTTTTTTCTCTCTTCTCAAAACTTGGTCCTCTCGATGACAATCTTCTCCATCCGATTGCCTTTTCTTCTGATCAGAGTTTCCCATGAGCAATGAGGTCGCGACGGGACGCGTGGGCAGTTCTAGCACGGCCACATACGACGCCCCGCTGTGGCCCTTGTCGTCTTTACCCTCGCCGCTAGCACTAGCCGCTGCGCCATCCTCCGGCATGACGTCCGTGAACCGGCCGCACTTTGCGCGCGGCTACCGTCACGCCATGGCACTACCTCAGGAGACAGCAGCACTGACGGGTGCAAAACGGCCATCGCTCACGGGTTTGGAGCCCATCAGTAACCTCCTGTCAGTGGAAGTTCTACTTGTCAAAAAATATATATATTTCACTAACGGGTGTATCTTGCCCGTCAGTGAAGAGCCTACCAGTGCTACCCGGGTGGCAGCCTGAGGGGACTTTCACTGACGGGCCGTAAATCTCCGCCCGTCAGCGGTATATGTTTCCTCTGACGGCTACATGGAAGTTGCCCGTCAGTGAAACTATTTTCATATTTTTTTTTAAATAGACAATATGAAGCAATTAGTATTCATATCTGAATATAGCAATTAGTATTACAAATATTAAGCATATATAGCAATAAATATCACAAATATTAAGTACATTCAAACTAATTTACAACGAACTAAAACGACAAACAAATGAATTTAACAATGTTTATTCTCACTAGCCCGGCGGTAAGCGGGTAATTGGAGTCCCGCGTAGAAATCACCGATTGGCCGAATGACTTCGTTATTGATAACGTACGCGAAGGTCTTCTGGATGCGGGCAAAATCCTTCCTCCAGTCGTACTTATTATCGGCTAGGTTGTGTATGAAATTATTGAATTGATCCTGGCTCCATTACGGGTTGTAGGATATGACGAACGCGTCTATATGAGCGTAGACGTAGTACCCACATGTCACGCAACCTTCCGGCTGTTGCCTACAAGGGAAGTTAAATTTGTGGATCAGCTTTTTACTCTTGCTTTCTGCTCCTCCCCCTCGCAAGTTGTATTCCCAAAAGGCGGCTTCTAGAACTTCCTTAATTCCTGAGTAGTCCCGCTTGGCACTCTTTGGGAATCAAAATAGTATATCATTCTAGAAGGCTTGTGGATGACAATGAGGATCCAGTGGTTGTTGCGTAAAAGGTAAGGAATGAATATAAACAGACGGGAATACGTGCTTAAGAAAAGCAAACTAGGGACGGTTGTAAGTAACTTATAGGGGATTGTAGGGCATGAGTACGTAGTCCTTGTCCTTATGGTATATCAATGCCTCAGTGAGGAAATTTATTAGGACCGGCTTCGCTTCTCGTACATAGTAGTCGTTCATGACGACCGGATCCATTATTCCAAAAGCGCAATTGGGTAGACGCCTACACTCTTGGGCTTGGTGAAGCGCCCACAGCCTGACGAGCATGGTGTCGAGCCGGAAGAGGTTGAACAAATTAAAGATATCTTCAAAATTGATGTTGACAGTGTCATGCTGTCTGTCCAGGAAGAAACCGTAATCTTTTGGCACCTAGACCTTAAAGTGTAGCTCATAATCATCCCGATTCTGTGACCTCATCATGATTGTGTCATGGAGAAGTTTCATCTGTGCGGGCAACTTCTGCACCTCATCATCTGGGAGCAAGGGCTCACCTGCCTCGTACACTACTCGTCGAGGCTTCTTAACAGTTTCGGCAGATGTCTGGAAGGATAAGGCTTTTCTCTTGCTTTCCTTGCTTGCCTCCTTTGCAGCGATGCCGCTCCATTTGTGTGCTCTTTTTCTTTTCCTCTCCGGCTCTGGAGAGGAGGCCCTCTTGCCTCCTATCAACGCTTCGCCCACTGCGGCATTGAGCGTGCTTGGAGATAAGACCGTCTTTCCTGCTACTTTCGGGTCATGGTGATGCTTGGAGTGCCTTTCACGGGCGGCGAGTCCTTCTTGGGTTGCTCCTCCTCCTGGGACGGAAGGATCGTCGTGTGTTACTGCTCAGCAAGATAGTCGTCCCGATCATCGAACGAAACGGGCGTACGGCTCAGGCCGAGCAGAGACGGACCGGCTCCGGTTGATGGAGAGGGGATGGTTGACGTACTAGGAGAGGACACCCCGGGGATAACTATCTGACTCTTTGGCCACAGGATGTAGTACCCCTTACAGTCTCCTAGCTTCGTGACATCCTCTTTAGGAGCGACAGGGACTGTGATGTCACTGAACTCGGCGACGACACGGTCCACTTGCACCCTCGCCATGTGGGAAGGTATAGCAGCGTTGTGGCATGTCGCGCCCTCTACTGTTGGGAAGACTAGGCCGTGTGCAACTGTCTTCTTCACGCCGGGCAAAGTGATAGTGAGGTGGCATTTTATGGGGCCTTGCATAATAAACAATATGTTGTACCAATTGTTATCCGCACAATGCTGTGAATTAGAGCCCTCAAACAAGTGACTCAAGGTGGAGACGAAGCTTACAGCGATGTCTTCGACGGGACTTGACGACTCGGGGGCGATGTCGGAGGCTGAGGCACAGCTACTCCATCCAGCAGGATAGGAGCCTTGATGTCCATGAGGATGCACGGGTACACGAGATGCATTGCGGGCGTCGTAGCCTCTAGACTCTAAAAATTGTTGCGCCGCCAGCTTGTTAGCCTCTTGGGCTACCCTTATCATCTCTTGCATAAGAGATGTTTGCCTTCCGCTCCTCCTCTGGCGGGCAGCCTCGCGGTCTTGCGGAAAGACTTCGTCCCAGATAGCGCCGCTCCCGATCCCTCGGACACGCCCGGTCTTCTCCCTCGTTCCTAGAGCCTTTGAGAGATGGTCTTCCCACCTCTCACAATGGACGGAGTCTTGAGAGCTCTCAGGTTGCTGGGACAGCTGCCTCTGCAAGGTAAACGGCACAAGGTACGGGCCGTTAGCGTATTGCAAGCACAATAGTATATTTCAAGAAGACATTGGGTTTAGATTATACCAAACGTTCGGAAACCGCCTGAAGCTCGGGGTCCGTGATAATTGGTGACCCAGTGGCTGGGTCAGAAACTGTGTGCGCCCTCATCCAAATCTTGGCGCGTTCCTGCTCGATATCGGCGAAGGGAACCGGTTTGCCAGCAGCTATCAGCGCGGCGTCCTCTTTGGCCCAGATCGGTCTCTTCCCTGGAACACCTCGGCTGCCAAGGTTGTGGGGGAATTTGTTCTTCATGTGCAGCTCCTTCCCCCGTCAACTCTTCTCCTTGCATACGGCACTCTTCTTGTCAGCAATGAACTCCTCCCAGTGTTCGAGTTCTATCTTCGGCCATTTAGTTTTAATTGCAGTTTCGAAATCGGCGTCTAGCAGCTTCGTTGCTTCATATCGCCATGTCCTTAGCGCAGCACACATGATGCTGTCGGTCTTCCTCTGCACTCTTTCCTTATCAGCCTCTGGGATAGCGTACTTATCCCACAGCTTGTCGAACAGGACCTTTTTCTGGGCGTCGGTCATTTTCTTGAAGTCCCGACATGTGATCCTGACATGCTCACGGACAATGCACCCGCAGGTGTTGCTGAACGACCTCGCAACCTTCTCGGGACTTGCAGGAACACCTGTTACGCCGACTCGAGTGACGATGAATGTCTCGTTCATCAGCTGGTTCCCTCCTCTAGGGTTGTATCGTCTCTTTGGCTTCGGTTCTGCTGCTGACGACGACTTGCGGGGCTCCTGTTCTTCCGATCCCAACTCGCTAGATTGAGAATCATCAGATGAGCCAGACGCACTCTCTTCATCTCGCGCCGAGGGAGGTGCAGGTGCTAAAGGTACCACAGCCGGCTCGACGGCAGGTTCACTGGCCGCCTCCGAGGGAAGTGCAGGTGCTGAAGGTACCACAGCCGGCTCGACGGCAAGTTCACTGGCCGGCTCGGGGGCTGTTTGATCGGTTCGGGGTGGGGTGTCAATCGGGGCCGCCACGTCTACGGGCACTGCCATGTCATCGTCTACGCGGGTTAGTTCCCGGGTTGGTGACGAGTCCATTTCCGACTAAGAAACTTAAAAAATGAAAACCATGTATCAGAACAAGTAACTAGAAATGAAAACTAGAGAACATGTTTCATTTTACATTTCTACAAAGATAGTGCTAATACTCTCTACCAAAGTTAGCTTGTGTTCAGAATTTGGTTGAATATGTTTTGTAAGCAATATGCTATGCTGGCACGATTAAGCAAATGGAATTTTCAAGTCATGGAGATTGGCATTGTATTGATCAAAGAAGTGTCTGTGTTCTATGTTTGTTGTTTAATTGATTGAATCATTGTCTTGGATTGTTAATTCACACAAGTGCCACAAAAAATCAATTTCAAAAATGAAAACGACAATATTATGATAATTTCAAGCACTACATCAGGTAAGGCAGGTTTTACGAACTTGCTTGCCATCAAAATAGACTGCAAGTTTCACAGGCTTCCTTGCCAACAAAATACCAAGATCTACATTATTTTCACTTAGCCATTTATCTTCCCGCTATCAAACGCGCAGCAATACAGACAATAAACGTTTGCACATAATGTGCCAAATCAACATCAGGCCCGCACACTCAATCTTTCATTCCCTTGTTGCGGTTTTGCAGAAAAGCTCTCAAGCAATACCTCTCCGATGGCACGAATCAATACACGCAGTCCTGCAGAAAAGACTTGTCAACATTTTGCTAGCACTTACTAACAGAAGTTTAAATTTGCTCACTGCTCACTGCTCAATGCAAAAATTCAGAAACCAACGCATACATACATGACAAAACATTGGTGATTGCACATGTCCAAATCACATGATGGAATATCAACGACAACTTAAAACATAAAATGTCGCCAAATAATACAGCAGCCTAAACCAGCATCCCACAGGACATTTAAATCAATTTGTAACACAATAATATGTTGGATATGTTAGAGCGCATGGGTGTTTTATTGTACCCTCAACTCTTGATACCACCCCAAAACAGCGATAGTTCACCTAAAATCGCAGATCACAAGAGAAGACCTCACCGAGCAACATACATCACACGTATATATTCTACCATAGCGAGACCTCAATTGGTAATACATTAACGAGGGTAAGAAGAGATGCATGAGATTAGTATGATTGATTACCCTAAGGCGCTCGGAGAGGACAGATGGGGTGATCTGCTTGTACTTGGGCACCTCGGTGATCAGCTTGTCGTAGGTGGCCTGGTCGAACAACACTGCGTTGTTCACCTTCTCCTTTTGCTTACCCTTGCTCCACTTCTGCATCCCGCCCAAAGCACCACAACACAGAATCCATGAGAATTAAATCGTGAGAGAAGAGAACAACCAGAGCCAGCCGAATCAAGCAAGGAGAGAGAGAGAGAGAGAGAGGGATTTGACCTTCTTCTTCTGCTTGCCACCACCAGACTTGGCGGGCTTGGACGACGACGGCGGTGTGGGGGGCTCGGGCGGCGGCGCGAGGCTCGGGGCGGCGGCGTGGGGCCTTGGGGCGGCGACGCGGTAGCCTGGCGGCAGACGTAGGGTTCGTAGCTGGTTCAAAACAGAACGCGTGAGGACAGCCAAATTTTCGCGAAGTCCCCTCTATATAATCCTGGTTACAACTCCACTGACGGGCGCCTACAACCCGCCCGTCAGTGCAAGTACTTCCACTGACGGGCACCTTGGGTTTCGATCTATTGGGTGCTACAGTACTTTCACTGACGGGCAAATGAAGGGTGCCCGTCAGTGGAAGTTGGTTGACACAGGGCATTGATTTACTTCCACTGACGGGCGTTCAAATGTTGCCCATCAGTGAAAGTACTTCCACTGATGGTCCATGTGTGATTGCTCGTCAGTGGAGTTCTTTTAGGGTTTGATGCTGGTTTTCCTGATTTCCAGGTTTGCAGAGATTTACAGAGTGAAAATAGAGGCTGATTTTAGGGTTTGCGGAGTAGACTTATGGGCTAAGTTTAGGGTTTGCGGAGTGGACTTAGAGCATACATGCGACACATGCCTAGCTATTTCACGAAGTCCCGAACATATATAATTAACCATTCAACTCATTAAAATGATATTATTACATATTGAGGTTCGTTCTGAATTGATCAAAAACCTAGATTTCGTCGTCTTCGACACGCTTCTCAATAGTACTTCTGATCTTCTTGCTGGTATACATCAGACCTTCGTCATGACTGTGTCTTATGTAGGGGCACGCATCCTGAGAACCTTTGTGCCTCTTGCTCGTTCGATCATCAACATCTTCTTCTTTTGTGTCCGGATCGTCGAACTGGTCATAGTCCTCTTCGTCAACTACACCATCGACTCCGACAATACTCCTTTTCCCTTTCCTCACGACAACGCGCTTCTTATTCTTTGGGTCTGTTATGTAGAAGACTTGGGCGAGCTGTTTGGCTAACACCCATGGCTCATCTTTGGGACTGATTGATTTGACTTGTCGTGACTCAATAGGGATCGGTGAAGGTATCACCATGGTACTGGTGTTCATATCTTCGATTCTGACGTCTTTCACCCATCTGACACGAAACATGGGGATCTTGGCCACGGTGTAGTCAAGTTCCCAGATCTCTTCGATCACGCCATAGTACCTACACTTCTTGCCATGATGACCAGTTCTAGACTCCTGCGTTACACCGCAGTTCTGGTACGTACTGCGCCGGTCTTGAGCCTCGGTGTAGAATGTGTATCCATTGATATCATACGATTGCCACGTCACGACTTTGCTATCGGGTTCTTGTGACAACATTTGGACGGTTTCTTCTTCTCCATTTGACGGCTCCCTTTCATACCAGTAGTCCTTTAGCCACCCAAAGAACTTTGCGTTATGCTCTTTCGTGAGCGCAACTGTGCCCTTTTTCGGATTCGCTTCGTGCAACTGTTTCATGTGGATCGAATATAAGGCCATACCACAGCCAAGTGTTGCAACGCCACACCACAGCCAAATGTTGCAACGCCACGAAATGTGCTCTGTTGTAGTCATCTAATCTTTTCGTTCGATACACGTGTAAACTTTTATGCTCGATCGCACCTTTACCGTTGAGCCTACCTGTGTGCCGCGAAACTGGAATACCTATATGTTTTTGATCACGCATGTAATGCGTGCAGAACTCGATGCTCTCTTCGGTAGCATAGCCTTGGATGATGCTACCTTCCGGATGCGCTCTGTTATGAATGTAGCGCTTGATAACCCCGTTTTACCTTTCGAACGGGTACATGTTGTGCAAAAACATGGGACCGAGGTCCAGTATCTCCGGGACGATATGGATCATGAGATGTACCATGACATCAAAGAATGCTGGAGGGAAATACATCTCAAGTTCACATAGTATGACAGTGATCTCAGCCTTCAGTTTCAGGCAGCGTTGCACCGTGATTGACTTCTGACAGATAGTGTTGAAGAAGTTACAAAGGTCCGTGATCGTCTTGTGGACACCTGGCTCCATGATACCTCTAATTGCAACAGGTAGTATCTGTGTGATCATCACGTGATAGTCATGAGACTTCATGCCAATCAGTCGGTGAGTCTTCATGTCAACAAGTTTTCGGATGTTTGCGGAGTAACCTGAAGAAACTTTGACACCATAGAGGCATTCGCAAAGGCTATGGAGCTCATCTCTACTCAGAGTGTAGCAAGCAGCAGGACAGCTGGTCTTGACTCTGATACCATTCTTCCCCGTCTTGATCGTTTCTCTGGTTGCCCACAGCTCATGTCTTATATTCATGTGTTGCATGTCTGCTCGTGCCTTCGGTCCATCTTTTGTCTTGTCCGGAATGTTGAGCAAGAGACCAAGCATGCTGTCGTAGACATTTTTTTGACATGCATTACATCAATGCTGTGATGTGTGTCTAGGTGAGGCCAGTAAGGCAATTCCTAAAAAACGGATTTCCTTTTTCAGACGCCCTTTACCGGTGGTTGTTTCTTTCCTTTTCCTGGCTCAACTTTGTCCATTTCATTCAAGAGATCATAGATTTCTTGTCCGGTCTTCTCGCAAGACTTTGGACGGATTTCTTTTGTTTCGTCGAACCTTTCTGTGTCCTCTTTCCATGGGTCATTCATGGTCAGCCATATTCGGTGGCCCATGAACACGAGTTTTCGAGAGCCCTCTAAGAAAACACTTGTGGTTTCTTCCATGCACTTAGCACATGCTTCGTATCCTTTAGTGCACTGACACGCGTTGTTCCCGTACGCGGGATAATCTTGCACCGTTGTGAACAACAGGCCTTTCAGAGTGAAGAACTCTTCTTTGTCCGCGTCCCAGACCTGAGCCCCTTCTTCCCACAGCGTAGCTAGTTCGTCCTTCAGTAGTTGTTGATACACGTTAAGATCCATTCAAGGTTGTTTTGGCCCTTGAATGAGAATAGATAGGTGCATGTACTTCCGCTTCATGCACAACCATGGAGGGAGGTTGTAGATCCAAAGAACCACGGGCCATGTTCTGTGTCTGCTGCTCATGTTGCCGAATGGATTTATTCCGTCCGTACTCATACCAAACCTGATATTCCTCGGATCACTACCGAAATCTGGGTATTCCACGTCGATTGCCCTCCACTGACAAGCATCAGCTGGGTGTCTCAAAACCCCGTCCTTTCTTCGCCTCTCTTCGTGCCAACGCATCAGCTTTGCCTCCTTCTTGTTACCGAATAAACGCTTTAGACAGGGGAGGACCGGAAGGTACCATACAACCTTTGCAGGGGCACCACTCGTCACCTCGTCCTCATCATCGTCTTGGTTTCTGCCCCACTTATATCGAGATGTGTTGCACACCGGACATTTGTGCAGCTCTCTATACTCTTTGCGATAAATAATGCAATCGTTTCGACAAGCATGGAGTCTCTCTACATCCAATCCAAGGGGGTAGACCACCTACTTGGCTTCCTCGGTGCTCGTAGGCAACACGTTCTCCTTTGGAAAAACCGTCGTAAGGTAAGCCAGTGTCTCATCGAAGCTTGCATCTGGACAGTTGTGGGCTGCCTTGATCCTTAGAAGTTCTAGCGTGACTGATAGACGCGTGTGCTCAGGATCGCAGCTGCAATACAGTGGTTTTGTCAAGTCTTCCATCAGTTTTACAAACTTTACGACCTCTCTTTCCTCCTCGGGGTCTTCGACCACGTGGTCCGCCATGTGACTGTCTCTCAACATTTCAGCCAAATTGTTCCCCGCCTCTCCCGTCAAGTCATCCCTACATTCAGAAATATGGTCTTCATCTTCTTCTGCGTCTTCATGTACGTCCTCTTCTAAACATTTATGACTAGCTAAAATCTCTGGCTCCTCACCGTGGACTTGTCCAACGTGTATAACCTTCCATGAAACCTTGAGTCAACAAGTGTAGCTGCAACATGCCTCTCTCCCTGAACATTATCGTGTTCTTGCATCCACAACACGGACAACACATCTTGTTCGCACCCCTTTTCTCCCTATCTTCCTCGGCCACATCTAGAAACCCATTCAAAGTATCGACAAAACTCTGTGTTGCCCTTTCGCCATACATCCAACTTTGATCCATCGATCCCTACAACAACAAACTAATTGATTGTAATCCAAATTAACAAAATAATCACAAAATTAATTCTCTTCTTTCATGTATTACATACCAAAGAGAACTCGCTAGCGCCGTCAAGGAGCGGACTCGAGAGCCTTCCGAATCGGGTAAGGAGAGAGAGGAGGAGAGGAAAGAGAGGGGAAAATGGGTGAAGAGGAGGAGGGAGGGTTAAAAGAGATCTAGATCTAGATTGTATATCTAGGAGGAGGAGGGAGGGAGGGAGGAGGGGAGGGGGAAAGAGAGGGAAAAAGGGGTGGAGAGGAGGAGGGGGAGAGTAGCCTAAATCGCCGGAGGTTGTAGCTGGCCGTGTGAGGCGCGCGAGCTCAACGGCCAGCTGCGGGCGCCTCCCCTATTTTTATAAGTGCAGTATTATCACTGACGGGCACAACAAAGCCGACCGTCAGTGATAAGTAGCCCTCGAAGACATTCCTGGAGCAACCTTCCACTGACGGGCGTAGATTTACCCGTCAGTGAAAATCCTACATTCACTGACGGGCACATGACGAGAGCCCGTCAGTGAAGGCTGATGTCAGTGGAGATTCCAAGTTCCTCCACCCTTCCTACTTCTACTGACGGGCGTCTACTGGGCCCGTCAGTAGAAGTTTTGCTAGCTCGCGTGCTATATCACTATTACTGACGGTCCCGATCTCACCCGTCATTGTTTGCTCTAATCAGCGACGGACCTCCTAGTGCGCGTCAGTGATGGTGATGTCGCAGAAGCGTTTTCTGAGGTAGTGTGGGTAGCGCCAGCACAGCCGCGCAAGGTTGATGTAGGAGAGCACGTAGTAGCCGCCAGTGAGGTTAGTGGATGGCTTGAAGGTGTCAAAGAAGAGATCGGTCTTGTTGATGAGCAAGGTGTCAAAGAGGACTGGGAATGAGGTGTTGCCAAGGAGCACCACCAGGGGGGTCCTTGCCCACGAAGAGCCATGGTAGCATGTTGAGGCATACCATGGTGGAGCGGTGCACGCAGACGCGAGCCGCCAAGAAGCCATCATGGCCGTCAGGCCCGTATAAGTACTCGAGTTGATCCTTGAGCACGCCATCTTGTGTCGAGTCCATCGCGGAAGCGGCCGTCGGCGTCGGCAGCGCCTCCGTGGCCCTAGCCGTCCTTGTGTCGCCATTGCCAACACTGGAGGAGGAAAGCGTACGTAGAGGGTGTGGGAAGGGGCAGAAAATAGTGGTCAAGGGGTATAGCTTCTCTGCCTCATCCTCTTCTCGACCTCCATCGCCACGCGACTGTGAGCTCCATACATGGCGAGCTCCGACCATGGCTGCCACGAGCTCAGGCAGCCAAGGAATGGAGCAAGGTCAGCTCTGATTGGGCAAATCAGAGGAGTGGCTCTCTTCGAGCATAGGATTTGCTGAGAAACTGGTGAGGGGCGGATGGGTTTGGAGGAAGAGGGCACGGGAAAGGAAAAGGTAGGGAAAAGAGAGAGGGAATGCGTTTGGTAGGGAAATCGTTGCTTTTCTTGCTTGGAGACTATATGGTTAATACCTGAGTTGATTAATGAGCGTTATAGTTTGCATTGATTTCCTAGATATATTTAATAGTTGTTGCACGAGACTATATACTATGGTGATTAAACAATAAATTAAAATGAAAATAAATCTTAGCTTAAATTTTTTACAAACATATGAAATAGGAATATTTTTAGTTGTATTATTCTATGAATATATATTCCAAGTAAGATGGAATATAGCTCATGCATTGTAATTGTTGAAACCGAACCAGGTTGTGTTATGTGTGTTCGTGTATGTATACGGATGTTTTTCCTTTGTCTTTCATTTTATCTTTTTATTATAGGTTAATCGAATAAATATGTTTTGTTGGGGAAGGGGTCCCCGCACTACCGGTTTCAACGCTTTTTTGGACCTCGAAGAAAATCAATGAGACTCAGCTCAGGGACAGCGGGAAGCTCGTCAACGCGAAGCTCATGACTCCGAGAAGCTCGTCGATGCGAAGCTCATGACTGCGGGAAGCTCGTCGACACGAAGCTCGTGACTGCGGGAAGCTTGTCGACGCGAAGCTCGTCGACGTGAAGCTCGTGACTGCGGAAGGCTCGTCAACATGAAGCTGTGTGCCAAGTGGGACCCACTAAAGATTTCCCAGAATATTCCTAGTGGAAAAGACCGACGTGCCCCCAAGGGCATTAGCGCGTCTAGGGGTAGGATAGCTCGTCGGCTCAAAGCGCGCGCTTGGGGCTTTGTCATCCACCACGACTCCTTATACAAGCGTGGAGTATGCGCGCCATATCTCAGGTGTATCTCGAAAGAGGAAGGAGCTGAGCTGGTGCGGGATATACACGAGGGGTTATGTGGATCCCACCTTGCTCCACGTGCCCTAGTCTCCAAGGCCTTCCGTCAGGGCTTCTATTGGCCGACAGCACTGCACGACACACATGACTTGGTGAAGATATGTCCAGCTTGCCAATGGATGGGACGGGGTGCGAACTCACCAGCACATGACTTGCAACCCATTCTGCCCTCATGGCCACTTGCACGCTAGGGAGTCGACCTAATTGGCCCTTTCAAAACCACGAGCCGCGGTGCCAAGTTCGTAGTCATAGCGGTTGATTATTTCTCCAGGTGGGTAGAGGCAGGACCGCTCATCAAGATTACCTCCGCCTCCGTGCAGAGGTTTATATGGCATAACTTGATATGTTGCTTCGGCGTTCCGCGTGAGATCACCATCGACAACGGCACCCAATTCGACGCCGGGCCGTTTCGTAAGTTCTGCATTTCTCTAGGCATCAACCTCTGCTTCACCTCCGTAGCCAACCCACGAGCCAACGGCGCGGTGGAGCGTGTTAACGACATTCTCCTTCATGGCCTGCGTATGCGCCTCTTCAATCTTCCCAAAGGACGTTGGGCGGATGAGCTCCTCAACGAACTATGGTGACCCGCATGGCAGCCAGCAGAGTCACCGGCTTCACCCCATTCAAGCTACTCTTCGGCGACGAGGCTGTCACCCCCGAAGAAATCAAACTAGGCTCCCCTCGTATTGAGGCGCCGCATAAAGACGAGAACCGCCAAGTCTCCTTGGATAGCCTGGACGCACTAAGGCAAGATGACATGCTCAATATTGAACGCTACCAGGTGTCCATGGCGAAGGCGTACAACAAAAATGTTCATCCGCGCCCCAGCTAGGTGGGAGACCTCGTCTTAAAAAAGAAGGCAAACCCTGAAGCAGACGGGAAATTGAGCTCAAAATGGGATGGACCATATGAGGCCGCTAGCCAATTACGCTCGACATCATTCCGGTTGAAGACCCTTGATGGTGAAGAGCTAAAGCATAGCTGGAACACGATCAACTTGAACAAATACTACGTGTAAAGCCTTCAAGAACTCAGGAATACCTCACTCCTTTTGTAGGCCAACCGTGGCCAAGACCGCTACGTCGGTCCAAATATTTACTTTTGCATTTCAAATTCCTCCAAAGTGCCGCTGCACCGGCCGTGACCAAACTTCCAAAAGAGTGTCGCCTCGTGCGGCCTCCCTGTGCTCTTGTAAGGAATCCTAAAAAGGCCATGTCATGATACATTTATATATGTATATGTGGCCACCATTGCAGGTGCAGACGTTGAAACACGTAATGTACAAAAGATGCTACTTACCCTCATCCTGCATCCGCCCGAAAGCATTCTTCAATCGTAATGGGAATAGTACATAAGTAGGGTATCCAAATCTCCTCGTGTGTGCCGGGAAGACCTGTCTCCCCCGCACGAGTTGAAAAAACCTCCTCATGTAGGCCGGGAGGAAACATCTCCACCACATGAGTCGAGTACGAAAACTCCTCGTGTGTGCCGAGAAGACCTGTCTCCCCTCTACGAGTTGAGCAAAAGACCTCCACATGTAGGCCGGGAGGAAACATCTCCACCGCATGAGTCGAGTACAAAAACCTCCTTGTGCACGCTAGGAAGCCACATCTCCCCCGCATGAGTCGAGCATGCTAACCTCCTCACGTCAGCTAGGAAGAAACATCCCCCCTCATGAATCTCCTCATACGCGCCGGGATGCAACCCGTACCTGCCACGAGTCGAGCGGAAAGCTTCCTCACATCGTCTGGGAAGAAACATCTCCCCCAGGTGAGTCGAGCATTGTAGCTCCCTCACACGAACGCTAAGTGTTCTTCAGTGGGAAAGGACCCGGCCCGCGTGCTACTGCGCATCAGTATCACTACCTAACTATTTCATGCAGGAAGAAGACAACCACTCACGCCTCCGCCGAGTGCCAAGTGTTTCTTGTTGGAAAAGGACCTGGTGCATGCCGCTGCACATCAGCCCCTTTGGCATCACCACCTAACTATCTCACCTAGGAAGAAGACAACTACCCACATCCCCTGCCACGCCAGGGGGCACGAAGTGTTTTCTTTGGAAGTCAAGGTACCGAGTACCATGCACAACATAACAAGGGGCTTGCATTGTTGAGCCGCCCTGCTCGCCGTCGGTATCTCCAACAAGAAACTAGCAACGATGGCACATGAAGCCAGAGACAAAAGCCATTAAGTCAGTAGCGCCTCTCAACACCTGCATATCCACAAGGGGTTCATGTTGCTGAGCTGCCCTGCTCCCCATCGGGTGCACGTTCTGCAAGTACCACAACCAAGAAACCTTGAGCTTGAGAGCAAAGATGGACAAATGAATAACTTTTCAAAGCTTTTATAATCATCCACCAACACTACATGTGAGTCATGTACAAAAGGCACGATCATGTCGGCACAAGCAAAAAGAAGAGCTCAACATTCGACAGGACCGAGCACTCACATGCCCTACCCACAAGCTCTCTCATACCAAGCAGAACCCGTAGGTCGATGCAAAAATAAACCAAAAGAAGCCGATGTACTACACCAAAAGCCGATAATGAAGCTAAGAAGCCTCACACCTCTGGAGGAGAGTCGGAGCCAATGGCTATGCTCTCCGGAGCCGACACTGTGACTCCTGCCTCAGCAGCACGGTGAGCATCCACCATGGCGCCAAGGTACACCTTGCCGTGCGTCGCCCAAACGTTGAGAAAAGCACCTGAGTCCGCCTTGACCTCCCTCAGAAAGCCATGAAGGTCGCGATACTGAGGAACTTTGCTATGAAGTGGCACAAGCATGCCCGGTGAACCAACTCCAACGTGACGCACGCACGAGAGCATGAGATCAGTAGTAGCTAGCGCACAGTCCTCATTACGCCGGCTCTCGCCCCGGCGTACGGTGTCGCAAGCTGACGTCGCCCACTACAGCAAACCGATTGTCTGAAGGGAATGCCCTTCGCTTTCTCCTGAGAAGGGGTCAACCCCAGTCTTGGAGGCCTCAAACAGGTCACGTAGGGCCTGACGTAGGGTTGATGCCTGAGCAAAGACCTCACGCTGCTGGGCTTGCTCTGACTCCAACGAGGTCTAAAGGGAATCCACGCGTCGTACAGTCGTGGCAAAGCTCGCAACAAGCTCTGCGTTCTCGCGACGCAACCTGCTAAGAAGCGCCTCTACCTCGGCCTTCATCTTCTCGGCTTCATGCAGTGTGGCCATGGACCGTCCTTGGTCGACACACACACGTGACATCCGCTCCACCGCGAGCAGGCCCTACGCCATGAAAATTAATGAGTTAGACAAATGAACCCACACAAAACCACGACCAAGGAATACAACTTATCCTTACCTTCAAAAGAGAAGAGTGAGCCGCGTCACACGTTTGGCCCATGGTCAGCCCCTGAAATGCAGACTCCAGGTCGTCGATGGCAACATGCTCGGCAGCCTCCCGGTAAAATCCCACCTCCGACCCAGAGTTGATGAAGTGCGAGGGAGTGAGACCACCACCGGGAGAGCGTCATCCCCTGCGATCGCTGAGAGCACGATGGGAGAGTTCACCGAGTGTGAGACAGAGTCGGAGGCCTGGTGCACGGCTACCAGTGCCGGCACATTGTCCTCTAGCATGGTAGCCTGAAACGCCACGACACTCACGAGCTGAGGCAAGAGGATGATCTTGTCATCGTCAGAGTCGGAGAGGATGATCTTGCCACGACACTTAGAGGGAGAGTGACAAGTGAGCCGTGACCCTCCGGCACAGCGGCAGACTCGCCTGAAAGGACACCTGCCTCCTCGACGGACCCCGTGTTCACCACCCCCGTGCCATCCTCAGTGTCAGCGCCTTTGTCCGCAAAGGACTCTCCGTCCTACCCGGTACCTGCAGGAGGGATAGTGCCTAAGAAGCCCTTCCCGGCCCTGATCCCGACACGCATGGAGGCTCGCGGGGCCACATCCTCAGGGACGGCCTAAACTCGGCCAACGGCGCTTGAACTCATGCCGCCCGGGGCCGATGGTGTGTGCGACGTGGCAGACGAACCGGACTTGTCCCCGCAGGAGCCAGACACACGCTTAGGGGGAAGCCCCTCCACCTCGCTGTCTCGAGGACGCTTGGAGCTCCCTGCGCGCATCTCGCCACAAGTTAGGGGCATGGGACGTGCGAGCACCTCCAGTCCGTAGTACGTACATGCCCTATTTTCCTGACCCCCAGAGAGCGTGCGAAGTAACACGACTCCCTATTGATGAGTCTCCCCAGGAGCTCCGACGCGGCTGCCTCGGCGTGACATAGCTCAATCCCTATCACAAAGTAAGCGAGGATGAGAAACCCATGAGCCAAAAAGGAACAGAAGTCACGTGTTGGGTCCAAGGCAAAAAAAGACATACCTTCTTGAGGGGGACAGCGTCGAAAGACACATCCACTCGGTCCCACCCGTGGAGTGGGCACAAACTCCAAGTCCCACACCAGGGAGAGTGGGTCGATCCCCGCCAGGCAGAACTCCTCCACGAGGTCACGCGTCCCGAACCAACCAGCCATGCACTCCAGCGCTTTGACCTGAGTCGTCTCCGAGCTAGAGAGGTCATTGGGAACCTTGGCACAGATTTCTGAAACACCGGCTTCATGAAGGAACCGTGAGTCATCATAGCGGAAGAGGAACCATACCTTTTTCCAGTCACCCCATTGGCCTTTGGATGCTTGGGCCGGAAAGTCAAGTGAGAGGCCTTTCCGCGGCCCACGCTTCCTGAAGGACACGGCCCCATAGCTCGAGAGAAAGTCACCCTTCACTGTCGTGACGATCGTAGGGGTCACCACGGGCTCGTAGAACCAAGCAAAGAGCCGAGGTGTGGCCTTCATTTGCATTGTCCTCAGCGCCCACTCAAAGATTGCCAACTTCATGAACACCGAAGGGTGAAGGTCGGCGACCTCGATGTCGTAATACTTTAGCAAATTGTAGAAGAACCCACACACTGGCAAGCAGAGCCCAGCGTTGAATTGCATGGTGAAGACCACGATGCACTCCTTGATGACCCTAGCTCGCTCCACGCCCTTCGGGGGAACAACCCCTGGGCACTCCCTTTCCTCGGTGCCGACGGAGATCTTGCCCGTCCGTACCAGGTCGTCAACGCACTCCTGATCAACAGTGGAGGGCCCGAGCCAAGTGGAGTACTTCATGCTTGCGGTGGACTTGTCCTTGACCATTGCTCCCTTTAAAAAAGAGGAAGAATGCTGAGGTCATGTCATTAGCGACTTGCAAACGAGAGATGAGTGCGTGTGATGAAAGCATCAACCAACGAGTATTGGCTGCCCCGTTCCTGGGGCTCGACGCCAGTTGACCGAACAGCGTGTCTGTAGCTGCTTGGTGTGCTAGGCCCAAGAGTCTGGTGCCGAGCCCTCAAAAGCGCTCGTCCCACCGCCACACGATCCCGACGCTGCTTCGTGTCGTGTCGGAACCAATCACGCCTCGCCGCGTCGCGACTACGGTGAGGAAGGTCGTCCTTGTCTGGCTCCCTCTTCCGCTGCTCCGTTGGCGAAGACCTTGGAGATTGTCCGTGTCGAACGGGGCTACGGCCGATTCGGCGAGCCCCGTTGTCTCTTTGTCATCTTGCCGCGTCGCTCCTAGAGTCTCGCGCGTGGAGCCTCGCCAGCTCATCCGTTGCGTCGCCCCGGATGGCCCCGGGTCTTGAGCGTACGGGACCACGGTCGAATCGACCGGTCCCGTCACTGTCTTGTCGCTAGTCGGTCGCGTCGACTACAAATTGAAATGAAGAGGGTGCCCGATTTGCTAAGTCACTGCAAGAAAGGATGGAAGAATGTGGAAACAAGAGAAGTTATCTCACGCAAAACAGCCATATCCGATGATAAAGGCGTACGGCAGTGTACGTGTAAGCTCGAGCTCAAGCAGCCCGAAGCCACGTTCCCCCCAGCAATGTGCAAGAAACACAACAAGTGTGTCATTACCAAGCCACTAGCGTAACCTACAACACACGGAGAAAAAGAAAATGTGGCATAAAACAACACACAGCAGCTTCGCATAGGGAGCAGGGCGGTGAGGAAAGCTAATAATAGTGTGCTTAGTTGAGGACGAAGGAAGCAATCAGCATCAGCTTAACAACTCACTTGACGCCAAAATTATTTATACCAAGGAGACCTCTGGCTCTACATACATGATCAGGCTGCCAAATTCCAAAGATAACATGCAACATTGTTTATTAGACTGATTGATGCTCACAAGGAGATAGAATGCACGGAGATCATTTCATCATGAACAGACTACAGTAGTATTGTTGCAACTGTTGTGCATTCAACTCCTATCAAAATTTCTCACAGATTGAACGAAGTAACGTGGCTATACAAGCATGTAACCTGAGCATCGGGCCCATGATAGAATTGAGAAAAAGATGATAAATAATATCATGTATACACGAATGTTCATCTCATACACCATACATGCTATCATGTACCACCCACATCCTAGTGAATCGCACCAAGGAAAGAAAAACACGAGAAGGAAAATGTGAGCCAAAGTGGTCACCCTTGAAGACCGAGTGCTCGTGATAGTGGACCGTGTGCCCGTCGAGTGCGCCCACGGCCGCGCGCGTTCACCTATGGGGTGAACAAGCCAGCCGACAACAGACTTGGGTGACGCTCGCTCGTCCGCTGACCTAGCCCGCTATGGAGCTGGCCATCAAGCCGTACCGTGCTGGAGCGGCGGCGCTAGGCGATGCGCCCTGGCTGTGATGGCCTCAACGCAATGGGGCCAGGCCACGAACCACCGCGCTCGCCACCTGGCCAAGCCAACTTGCTGACAGCCGCGCACTGTGGTGCCGGTCACCGGACGCACGAGGTGAGCCGCCGAGCTTGCTGGCGGAAAGGAGCTCCAAGCTAAGCCCTGGCAGTCCGGTCCCTCGTCCCGTGGTGAACGCAGGTGAGGGCCACACGGGCAGCCGAGCGAGCGGGATGGCGTGGAATGGGGCGCTGGCAAGGGGGGCGAGCTGGACTCCGGTGACCAGCAGGCCCGGCGAAGGAAGCACGGGAGCTGGGTGAGAGAAGAAGAGAGGATGGCGATGCTGCAAGAGGAGAATAGGAGAGGAAGGAGAGAGGGTGGGGGCCGGCGGCTTAGGGCCTTTTTGTGCCAGCGCCCCCCTATCCAACCCTAGCCATTGCGTCGGCTGTGGCCCAATTCGGCCCAAGGAGGGGATTGCAGTGACGGCCTGCCCACATAGGGGTCATGGGAAGAAAAGAGAAAAAAAGAATAGAAGAGGAGAAATGGAGGTGGATGGAAAACTTTACCACGGGTTGGACTAGGAATTTTTTCACTAAGTCCCCAGTTTTACCACGGGTTGGACCTAGATTTTTTCACTAAGTCCCTGGTTTTATCACGGGTTGGACCCGGAATTTCCACTAAGTCCTAGATTTGGACTCAAAATCTCCGGCGTTCAAATTTCGTGACCCCGAGAACGTCGCAACAACTCGGAGCTCATCTGTCTGGTCAGCGCGTCGACCCTACTGGAATTGGTGCGCCGGCCCGAATGGGCATTACCTGACCGCACGCACCGGCGAGGGGCTACTGTTGGGGAAGGGGTCCCCGCACTACCGGTTTCGACACTTTTTTGGACCTCGAAGAAAATCAATGAGACTCAGCTCAGTGACAGCGGGAAGCTCGTCAACACGAAGCTCATGACTGCGGGAAGCTCGTCAACGCGAAGCTCGTGACTCTGAGAAGCTCGTCGATGTGAAACTCGTGACTGCGGGAAGCTCGCCGACGCGAAGCTCGTGACTGCGCGAAGCTCGTCGGCGCGAAGCTCGTCGACGCGAAGCTCATGACTGCGGGAAGCTCGTCGACGCGAAGCTGCGTGCCAAGTGGGACCCACTGAAGATTTCCCAGAATATTCTTAGAGGAAAAGACCGACGCGCCCCCAAGGGCATTAGTGCGTCTAGGGGCAGGATAGTAAATGGTTTGAGGGCATTTTTGTAACTTCCTCTACCCCTCCACTTTCCCTATAAATAGATGAGCACACCCTCCATTCAAAGGGTCCAAAAATCTTAAATAAAGAGCAAGCTTTCCTTCTTTTCTCCTCCACCTCTTGGTCCTTAGTTGTTTTGGATGACTTCGCCATGAGCGACCCTCGGACACAGGCTCGTGCGTTCGTGACCTAGTTTCCCAAGCATCCCTCATGGATCAGTAAAACCGTATGGGGGTGCCACAAGTTTATTGTCTAGTCTTGTTGCTACGACATGTTTACAATTCATCTTAGTTGTTTTTGTGAATATTCCTAGAACTTCTAAAATGGATATTCAATATTTTATAGCAAATATTAAATATAATAGAACCCTTAGTCCTGTATGGTTTGGTAGGTAAATTAATGAGCTTGATAGTAAAAGCGAACATATCTGATAATCAATACGCGATTATTTTTAAACTTTCCAAATAGTCATTTAAGTCTAGCAAAAGAAAACCTTTTTATTTGAAGGTTAAATATATTGGACTCTTATTCTGTTTTCTGAAATATAGATTGGTAAATAAAATAACTTATCAGTTTGAATAGTAAAGACAGGCATATCATTTTTAAGTAAAGAAGGATATATCTAATTTTTTGAAATTTTGCTAACAAATGTGATCTCTGACGAGATGATATATTCTATTTTGATCCTTCTCAACACTCAAAAGTATAGTTAGATGGTAGTTCAACGAGATGCGCGTGGTGTGACAAAGTGCAAGCTTTGCTATTATGTGTATACAACAACACATTTGGTACAAAGGTTATTGAAATTTTCTCTCCCATGTGTGAGAGGAATTGGCCATCATTGGATCAAAGACAATTCAGCTTGTTTGGGATCAAGATTTGGATGTAAAGCATGGTAAATTGAAAACCCCACCTCTTGCTCTGGAGTTATGGGTGTAAAATTCTGCCTATCGAAGTTCAAAATCATGTTGCTTACTTTAAGCACACGCGAGTGCACCTTGGCTTTGTGAGATTCGCAAACTGATCAAGCGTGCTTGCGTGAGTACGTGTTTGTGGGTGGGTCATCAAGCTTGTCCCACATAATTAGATATAGGTGAATGAACTATGTCATCAAACATGTGTAAGTAACTTGTGTGAGATCGATGTCTTATGTCATCAAACATGTGTAAGTAGCCTAAGTGAGATCGCCATGTGGTTTAATGATTGGCACAGTGTTGGAAACTGAAATAGGAACATAAGAAGATCAAGTGAGGTTACTATGCAGTTTGATGATTGCTACGGGGTTGAAAATTGATATTGAACAATACATTGATTTGGTATCCACATGTCAAGCCCTCTTCTCCTACTCCACCCTATAAAGTCAGTCCCATGTAGCATCCCCTTTTCCTTCCTCTGCTTTTTTCTTCAACATTCCCCTCCCTCGGATACTCCACCTCATCTTTCTCTCGCCGCCATGCACCGTACTATTTCCACGCCATCTCCACAACTCAAAGAGAAACCCAGCCATCATCATTCCTCCTCTAACACTATTGTACCTCTAGTCCTTAGCATTTTCCCTCTCCTTGTCAACCTCGATTCCTCACCCAAGACAACGGTAAGTAGAGCTGACTCATCGATGGTAGCTTTCATGTGGATGATACATCAACATGTATCTCTATGTTAGCACCATGTAAGGTAGTGAAAGTTATAAAATCATATAATGACCTCACTTGAGCTACTTACACAATTTTGATAGCCTAGGTATGCACTTCAAATTCTAGTTCCCTATTTCAACCACCGGGACAATTTTGATGATCCACAATACAATTTACTCTTGATATCACTGTAAGGCTACAATAAGGATCTGAAAGCTAGGCTCGATAGATAAAACATTGTATCAATAATAGTCGGGTTGTTTAAATAAAGATTCCTTTGTATAAGTAGTCATACTTTCAAGGAAGAATGCAACATATTATCCTTCATACTTCATCGACATAGTTGGATAGTTAGTAGATAGTAGGGGTATTAGCGCAATATGTTTAAGTGAGTACATATATGAATGTGAATATACTTGAATACTAATTGAGTGTTGTGAATTCGACTCGAATATCTACTCTTTTCTGTTGAATATGAATATCCCAAGAGCTTATGTAGTCAAAAATATTTACCATACGTTATCCTTGTACTATAATACGCTACACACTTAATCATTCTAATCAATTTATTCATCTAAGTAACATAAAGTCACGTCAAACTAAAAAAGTCCAATTAATCAGGTATACCTCAAGGAAATATGCACATCACTCTATCAAATTAGATGATACCCCATGCGTTGCTGCGGGTATCAGCATGCCACACAGCTTAGGTGAGACGTGCACACTAAGAAGAAGAAAACCTAAGAAATAAAAGAAAGAAAAAAGGAACATAAAGGAAAGAGAAAAATGTTGACAGTGGTTGGATGTCTGTTAGCTCTCCCATTGATGAACATTAGTGCAAACTTTACCCAAATTAAATGAAATTGGTATACAGATCACATGGAAATAAGCATACTAAAATGTTTAGTTTAGCAACTAATTCTTTTTTACAGGATCTAAACGTTGTCAGTAGGAGAAAACAATTAGGTTGCAGAATGACAAATCACAAAACTGTACGAATTAATTAACCTAAAGAAAAATTAGTAGCAAAATATAGGCTAAAAATAAGTTGCCTTGTCTATTCCAGGTAGCTACCTATATATGATGGTCCGCACCAAACACATGAACTTTGAGAACTTTCCCTGTTTATAAGCAGATTGACCACAAGAACCGGTAACATTATAAAGAAATGTGGAGTTGGAGGGGTGCAAAACTGTTAAACATTTACTGTTCACATAGTTGAGATTCTTAATTGTAAAACCATGCACAACAAACAAAATATATAAATGACAAAATATGAAGGAAGGTAAGTTTGCAATGTTGCATCTTAAATTGACATATCTACAAATGGTGACCAAAACAAAATAACTATTCAATGTATCTAATCCTAAAAAGGGGAAAGTATTAGCAAGAAAACTATTTCAAAGAGTAGGTTAATTAGAAAATATCTAGGCTATCGACTAGAGGAGGGTGAATAGAAGATTAACAAAAACTAATACCAAAGACAATTCTACACGTGCAATTATGTAGCTCTAAGCAAACCCTAGCATGCTAATGATCAAAATAAGCAAGGAAGCAAATATAGCGAAGTGCAAAGAGACAACCACACGGGAGACACAAGTTTTGTTGTTGAAGCTTGATCCAACGATCGAAGCCGGCTATAACTGAATCGTGCTCTTTCCTCAAAGGGCTTGCCGATGCAAAGCCCCTCCCTTCACTTGTGGTACTTCTTTATCTTGTGATAGGGAAACTCCAACCCTCAACAACTTCTCAACTTCTTTACAACCTTGAAGACTTCCGAGTGACACCTAATCATTAGGAGGAACCAACCTCCAAGAGTAATAAGAACTTGGTCTTGGCTCGGAGGTAATCTCTAACTTGGATGCTTAATGGAAATTCAATTCAAATCCTCAAGACTTCTCTCTCGAAGTTTCTCACAAGAAGGCAAGGGAGATGATAGCAACCGAACAGCTCAGGATTTGGGACACAAATGGTTGCCTCCACCCAGGAGGGGTGGTGGCTTATATAGGCTGCCCTCCATTACTCACAAAGAACCCTTGCTCGGAGGTTCAGGGAAACCTCGCTCGGAGGTTCTAGGATTCAAACACAATGGCTAGTTGGGAGAAAAACACTGCTCGAATTGTGTAGGTCCGACATACTTAACAGTTCAAAACCTCAAAAAAATCCAAGATCCAGAGGGTCCAAACCAAACAACTCAGATGTTCTAAACAAAAACAATCATTTTATCCCAAAACACAAGTTGACTCGAGATGGATTCGGAAGATCCTTAGTCGAAGGTTCTAGACAGGAAAAAGAGTCAACTTGGTTTCATCAGAAGTACCGGAACATGAAGGTCCAGACAAAAGATAACACTAGCACAAAAGTTAAGTCCTAGTTCGGAGGTTTCGGATAAAATTCCCTCGGAAAGTCTGGACAAAGCTAGGGCTTTGATCTAGAAGCTTTGACACCACTCAGAGGGTTCAGACAAACCTCACTCGAAAGTTCTGGATGACATGAAAAGCTAATGAGTGGACTTCGGATGGTTCAGATGACCTTCACTCGAAAGGTCCAGACAACAGGAAACACACTTAACAAAGCTACTATGTGGGCTTCGGATAGTTCAGATGACCTTCACTAGGAAAGTCCGGATGGAAAAAGATCTCTAGACAAAGCTACTGTGTGGATTCCAAAGTGTCCGGACAAACTTCACTCGGATGCTCCGGACTATAGAAACACACTAAACAGAAGCTCTGAAAGATTCTGGACACATCGAACGAAGCTCACTCAGAGGGTCTAGGTCAATACATAGTGTGCTAGAACCTATTATCACACATACTTGAATATTTCTATCAACTAGTCTGAACATTCTGGATAAAGTACCACTGAAGCTTGGTGTAGAGAGTTTTTCAAAGACTTTTAGAAAGGATTTTCATTGAGCACTTAGCAAATTATCTTCTTCCATGCTGTTGACTAGCTCCCCTTTCTAATACAACTGTCATATACTCAATGTGATCATTTGATCACTAAAAGAACTAGAAAAGGTTTGTCGATGATTGGTAAACCACCGATCTTATGGTAGTTATGATTAGAGAGATTTGTTGAAAGGTAGGGACCCGTAGGGCCGTCAATCAATCAGCACTAGCACACAAACCTAGTCGAGAATCTCTACGGGTTGATTTGCTGGAACCCGACTTCCTTGAGGCGACGGATCTTCTCGGGGAGGTCGGGTGGTGGATTGAGACTCTGGAGTAGCTAGGGCTCAATCTCTAAAGGCTTATGCTTCCTCTTGTTGTTTTCCTTTCTTCATAGGGCCATCGAGTCCTTTTATAGGGGGTACCTCGTGCTATACACGAAGTCATCTTTGACCAGGACTCAAACATCCTTAACCGTAGGATAGACCTCCTGATTTAAGGGGTATCCTGGAGCCTTACGAGAGATCTTGTTATCTCCTAGAATCCTTTGCGAATATGTCGGCTGCTCCAGATATCTAGGGTATTGTATATGGATATTACCTTGTATATGGTATGAATATACTACTCATCATCAAGCCCCCCATCAGTACGTGATATAAGGCCTCGACGATCCTATGGAAATTCTACTTAGTTGGGAGAAAATCTCTGAGTAGGCGACCTCTGAGTAGTTAGTTGTAGGGCTCTCCAAGTAGGTTGTGCATCCACTCGGCATCACGATGTCTTTCGGAGACTCTACTCGAGGTACTCAATGTGTTCGAGTAGTTTGCACGAACTCATGAGCTAATTTTCCATTGAGCAAAAGTCATAGGAGTTGTTCCTAATTTCATCTGGTCCATAGATCATGGACACACGTCTCGCCAGTGGATTTTCCAAAATCCTAACCATCGCGGTGGCAATTTTGCATGGTGGTGTAGAATCTACGTGGGCAAAACACAACGCGCTTGTCGGGGTCATGCGCCTGTCAGATCCCTATTTTCCCGTGCATGATGCCTCACATGCGGGGAAAATAACTGTGCGCATTAAATGCGATAGAACAGAACGCGCAGAAAACATGCTAATCTAAGTAAGACTACAAGCCATAAGAGATTCAGGACCTGCTAGGGTTTTGCATACTTGCCATTGTCCTCAACCTTTCAAGCACTCCATCTCCTATCTTCCATGAGCTCTTCATCTTCCTCCCTTAGCTTTCCCACTGATTATTGCCGGTGCTCAGAAGACCTCTTCTTCGGCGAATGATGGCTCTTGGGCAAAGTCAGAGCTGACCTCTGATTAGCTCGTGGGTTCGGAGGTACTCACATTCATCCACTCACAGAAGTGGGTAGAAGTCCATCCTTTTGGGGATGAGAGAATCCCCTCGCCTGAGCCGGGATGGCTAGTGATCTTCTCGGACTTCTTTTGTTGCAGATTCTTCATCCCTCCCTCCTCGTTCCTGCTCATCGTGCTCCAGTTCTACAAGGTGGAGATCATCAACCTCAACCCGAACTCGTTTGTGATGTTGAGCGTCTTCGCACATCTGTGCAAAGCCTTCCTTGGGACTCGCCCCCTCTCAATCTCTTCACGTATTTCTATGACCTAAGGAGGGTAGGGAGAACATGGTCAGCGGCAAAAGCTTCCGGCTTCGGGAAGGATTGTCTGAGGAGTACATCAATTTCCCCGGCAAGAGCTCCTGGTCGGGGTGGCACAAGAAGTGGTGCTACTGCTGACCTCACGCTACCGGAGGCATCTGCTTCTAGGGCATCAAGCCCGTTCAAACCGTGACGTGGTCAGATGAGGCGGAGCTAAATCTCGCCTCCATCGGCTAGCTGATGAGATCAAGGATCTTAAGGCCCAGGGTCTGACGACATGGGATGTCGCTGCAGATTTCATTAGGCATGGGCTATGTCCCCTGAGAGCTAGGGACACAAGCGCTTGTGAGACCACATGTGACTTCTTCACTACTTGGAGCTAGAAGATAGGTAACCCTTACTTCTCGTTGTTCTGGCACTCAGGACGAATATGCCCTTATCTGGATGTTATTTTTCTTGTAGCCCTGGGCGAAGCAGGGCTGATCGCAAGGACGAAGGTTCTCTTCGAGAAATCCCATCCGTTTGGACGCCTTGGTGTTCCCATGTCGCTCCCCTTAAGGCACTGCCAAGAGCGGGATGAGGTCCTCCCGGTAAACCCTATTTTGTTAATTTCTTCCCTTCTTCTCTAAGCACTACTAACGTGGTGATGCTCGGGTAACTTTTCAGTACGAAGGGCGCAGGATCGCGGACCCGGAGGCCGAAACCTCTGAGGTTCAATTTGCTCCGGCCACGCCTGAAGGCTCCAAGAACCTGAGTCACCGACGCCAGTGGTAGGGCTACTCTGAGTTTAAACTTGGGGCTTGCAGCGCAGTCTGACCCCTCCTTGGGTCACCTCCTCGAGTTTCTCTAATAAGCTAGCTGGTCTTTCACTTAGTAACGGTGATTGTCTCTTGTCTATTTCGAACTAGGCACATGTCCAGGAGAAACCCGTGGAGGCCATCGTCTCAGCTGAGAAGACTTCTGCCGAGACAAAAATTGTTGCTACTATTGTCGTCCCTTCTAAGAAGAAGGCAGAGAGCTCTACTTCGTAGCTTGAAGAGGATGAGGTAATTCTCTTCTCTTTCTTGCTTGCTCTACCTGAGTTGGGAGATATATTCTAAGCTTGCACCTGTAGGTAGTCGAGTCCTCCGACGGTGGATCCCTCGCTGGAGGATGATCTCATCGCCCCGAGATCTGGCCCGACTACTGCCTTGACGTCGTCTTCTCAGCCGAGACAAAATTTTTTGCTACTATCATCGTCCCTTCTAAGAAGAAGGCGGAGAGCTCTACTTCGTCGCTTGAAGAGGATGAGGTAATTCTCTTCTCTTTCTTGCTTGCTCTTCTCGAGTTGGGAGATATATTCTAAGTTTGCACCTGTAGGTAGTCGAGTCCTCCGACTGCGGTGGATCCCTCGCTAGAGGATGATCTCATCGCCCCGAGATCTGGCCCAACTACTGCCTTGACACCCCGAGAGCTGATTGATGTTTCAGGTGTTCATGAGGAGTCATCCATCTTCCATTGCTAGTTTGAACGAACCTGGTCGGGAAGCGATGACCACTCTATAGGGACCTTTCCACTTAGGGGATAACTTGTTGCTGTTATTGTGATTCTGAATGAGTCATAGAACCAAGTCCCCTACCTACAGGGTCATTCCCCGGATGTGTCATTCATAATAGCATTGGAGATCCTGCTAGAATTTGGCTGACCGCATCAGCGCTTAAGTCTGTTTCTTCTCTATGTTATTGAGGTCGTCTTCTCATCGCAGGGTTTCATCCTTGTTGACGATAGCTCGACTTGGGGAGACTTAACCTTTAGTTCAGAGGGGAGCATGGCTTCGGCCTCGTAAACCAAGAAGAACGGCATGTCACCGGTGGCATGACTTGCGGTGGTCCGAAGTGGCCATAGGACTGATGATAACTCTCGGACCCATGCTTTCGCGTGAGCTGATAAACGATCGAAGACGTGGGTCTTCATGCCTTGGAGGCTGAGGCCATTAGGGTGCTCGACTTGTCTGTTACTCTGTGGATGGGCTACAGAGGCATAGCAGATCTTGGTACTGAGTTCCTCATAGTACTCGATGAATTCCGTGCTAGAAAACTGAGTGCCGTTGTCGGTGATGATCCTACTCAGGACGCCAAATCTTGTGACTATGTTTTTCATTATGGACCTTTTGGCGGCTTCCGATGTGATCTTTGCGACTAGCTCAGTTTCAATCCAGTTAGTAAAAGTATCAATTGCGATAAAGAGGAACTTGTACCCCCCGGCGAGACCAGGAAGGGCCCCAGAATATCCAGGCCCCATGTTATGAAGGGCCACGACAAGAGAATTGTCTACAATGCTTGGTGAAAGGACCGAAGGTGCCGACTAGAGGGGGGGTGAATAAGAGGCTAATTAAAATTACTTCTTTTAGCTTAGATTGTCAAGTTAAGACTTAGCTAATTGTAAGGATAAGCTAGCTGTGTGACAGGTGAACAGCACAGGCAAAATATGATGTGTAAATTAACACGTAGCTGTCACACAGGTGGCTAACATAGGTAAACTAAACATTTAGAAACAGATGACCAGACTAAGCAGCTGTGTAACAGGTAGCTGACACAGGCAAGATATATAATCTACAGCAACTGTGACACAGCTATGCTAACACAGGTAAAAAGGTGATCTATCATAGATGAATAGAATATAACTAAGAACACACAAGCATACAGATATAGCAAGTAAATGAAAGCAACACAGTGAGTACTCAGAGAGACAAGGTATTTTTCACCGAAGTTCCCTACTCTTTTCAGAGAGGTACGTCTCCGTTGGAGAGGCTACCTCGAAGAGCTCGCCAACACTAAATCGTGCTTGTTCTCTGAGTACCTGAGTGATCAGGCCTCTTGCTTTGCTTATGGAAGTCCTTTAGCCTTGCAGCAGGTAGACTTCGGATCACCTTCACAAACTACTGGTTCAGCCCACACAAGCTTGGGTGATACCAGCAACTCCTATGCCCGTCTAGGAGTAGACACTCCAAGAGTAATAGAATCAGCAGCAACGACTCTTGGAGGAACCAATGCTCTTTGCTCAAGGACTCTCTAACTCTCTTAGGAAGTTTAGCTTTTGTTCCGAGGGTGAGAGGCTTGTAACGGTCGAATGTGATTGACTGGTGTCGGAGTATTATTCCGGCAACACTAAATATGGGGTAGCGTAAGAGTAGCAGATCTAGATGGGTGCACACGGGAGACAGGATTTAGACAGGTTCAGGCCCTCGCGGAGAGGTAATACCCTACGTCCTGTGTTCGGTGGCTAGTATAGCTTGAATCCCGAGTGCCGCAAGCCCTGGAGAATCGATCTCGAGGTGGCTTGAGCTACGAAACAATAAAGATTGTTTATGACTAAAAAGCTTATCGATCGGAGGTCCCCTACCTCTATGACTAAAAAGCTTACCGATCGGAGGTCCCCTACCAGGCCTTATATAGGTGACCGGGATAGGGTTACAAGAGTCTGGATCGGTTAACAGATTGATTTCCCAACTAGTTATAACAGATTCCGGGTATGCCGGGCATGTATTAGTTCATGTCTTGTACTCCACGTTGATGAGGCGCCCTCGCGTAGAAGTCGGACTCCGAGTGGTCGGTTCGGCCCACCCTATGGCCAAAGGGCCGGATTCGTTTTTCTTGATAATACCCGGGTACCATGTCATCATCAGTAGCCCCCGAGCCTTCGGCCGACTAGGATAGTCGGGCGGAGGCTCCTTTGTCTTCTGTAGTATTCGCTCTGGGGGCACGAATAGTGCACCCAGAGGGTGTAGCCCCCGAGCCTCTACTTGGTTCGAGGAACCGAGTGGAGGGTCTTCAATGACTCTTCCCGAGTAGCTGGTTTACTTGCCTTTCTGTAGATTTCACTCTGGGGGCACGAATAGTGCACCCAGAGGGTGTAGCCCCCAAGCCTCTACTTGGTTCGAGGACCGAGTGGAGGGTCTTGATGATTTTCCCGCCTTCGACCGACTCGGCCAGCGCAAGGCCGAGTGCTCGGTAGCTTGAGGTGTAGAAAGCCGCCACCGAGCCCTCTCTGAAGAGAACTCAGGATGCCGCCACTGGTAAGCCCCCGACTCACGTCTGCTCAATCGGAGCCCGCCGAGTAACTTTGCTACCGACATTGCCGATGAAGAGGTCCCCGTGCTGATGGAGAAAGCCCAGTCGGCGGATACTAGTGCTGACAGCGTTTTGCTAAAAAAGTAGGGAGAAAACAAATGAACCGTTCCATATACATGTGAAGTACTCGGGAAGGCCGAGTGTAACTTGCTTATGCATGTTTTGGTTAACTTGTTCTGTGTTTATTAACCCCTTCTTTCGTAAAAATTCGTTCGTGTGTAAGTTAGCCCTTTGTGTGTGCTCTTGTCGACCCGTCGTAGCCCCCATTGCATAGAGATTAGCCGTGGGCTATTTCCCGTGTAGCGCAGGGTTGTGGCGTAGACCGGCGATCGAAGACGAAGAGTTAACGCTGAGCGTTTACATAGTACTAAAATAATTGTTGAAAGAGAAGAGCCCAAGTCCGCCTGGGCGCACCCGGTGTGGTGTAGCTCCTGAGTGTCCGCTATGTGTAGCCGTGAGCGTGCATAGCAGGTAAGTCGAGAAACCCGAAAAGTTACTCGGGTGGAGCAAATAAAATATTTTTATTCATTCGTTCATGCTTAAAGTATGGAAGTACAATGCTTAAGCATAAAAGCGACTTAGCTGTTCAATGTTCCAGGCGTTGGTGACGAGGTTGCCGTCTATATCCTTCAGTCGGTAAGCCCCGGGTGTAGTCGGGCAACATACGGCACATCCGAGTCTGCCATGAAGTCCTCTCGAGAAGGATGGTGGCTTCCCGAACTCTCGAAGCCGTCCAAGTCGTAATCGAGGACGGGTAGAAGGGACTTGATCATACCGACCAGTCGGGATCCCTGCTTGATGGGTGAAGACCCATGCCCGAGCAGTAGATCCATCTTTCGCGTGACCTCATCCTCGGAGATGGCCACCGAAGTCATCCACTCCGACGAGAGTCCGAGTGGGAAGGCAGTGAAGCCTCCGCCGACTGGCTGGAAGCCGAGTCGCAGGGGTGAAGCTTGCTGAAGCCATTGACTCAAACGAGAGTCCGGGTGAGAAAGGTGATGAAGCCTCTGCCAATTGGCCGGGCGCCGAGTCGCAGAGGTGGAGTTTGCTGAGCTTGTCGATGATGAAGTCGAGTTTTCCAAGTCAGAAAACCTGTCCAGGATCGGCGACGGGGTCCTGGGGGCCAAAACTCGCGGCCCGACCTGGAGTGAAGTCGCCGTTGCCGAAGAAGAAACCCGTCTGGATCTGTTCAGATGGATCTACGCGCACAGCCCCTACCTGGCGGGCCAACTATCGGAGTATTATTTCGGCAATAATGAATATGGGGTAGCGTACGAGTAGCAGATCTAGATGGGTGCACATGGGACATAGAGTTTAGACAGGTTCAGGCCCTCGCGGAGAGGTAATACCCTACGTCCTGTGTTCGGTGGCTAGTATAGCTGAATCCCGAGTGCCGCAAGCCCTGGAGAATCGATCTCGAGGTGGCTTGAGCTATGAAACAATAAAGATTGTCGATGACTAAAAAGCTTACCCATCGGAGGTCCGCTACCAGGCCTTATATAGGAGACCGGGACAGGGTTACAAGAGTGCAGATCGGTTAACAGATTGATTTCCCAACTAGTTACAACAGATTCCGGGTATGCCGGGCAGGTATTAGTCTATGTCTTGTACTCCACGTTGATGAGGCGCCCCAGCGTAGAAGTCGGACTCCGAGTGGTCGGCTCGGCCCACCCTATGGCCAAAGGGCCGGATTCGTCTTCCTTGATGATACTCGGGTACCATGTCATGGCGCCGATTGTGGGGATAATACTCAGACAACTGGATTGAGCAAGGTTGGTTGAGACCGAAGATCTCCCCTGGTCCCCTATTTATAGGGTTCACAGGCACCTAACCGTTACACTGTTGCCACGTAGGATTGAGTGAGTCACCGGTGTCAGACACCGGTGACACAGCTAGTCACAACGCCCAACTATAACCGGCTCAGGCAGATCGACACCTGTGTCACCGGAGGCACACACAGGTGAACCCTTAACTGACGTAGCCTAACTACTCAGCCCGATCTTAGCACATCACATGCCCTCAGTGCACAACTAACTCTGATCCCTTATAAGGAGAGAACCTCCGATAGTCTTCTGACTCAGTAGACAAACCATCGCAGTGCAGTTCCCTTAGCATTTACAAGCTCTTCCCTGATACAGAGATGTACCTGAGTCATAGAACGCTAGACCACCTGTGACACAGCTGTGTCACACCGGTGACTCTAACCTCTAGGGTTTTCTACTGCTAGCATTGCAGAGTGCTAACGCAAGGCAGTCTCACACTTGTGCAAAACTGTTGACACAGGGCCACTGACCTCAAAGCATCAGTGCCACTGTCAACACCCTGAGTATTGAGCAAAAGAACCTCCACAGAACATTACTACTTCATCCCTCTTGATAGTACGGGTATTTCCTATGGACTCAAAGAAACTAGCAAATCTAGGCTTTACCTGCCACCAACTGTATTCACAGCCCTTGACGCATCAAGCCACCATCACCTTGCTTGCAACTCCTTGCACAACACCGGCTTCCTCACAACTGTGACACAATTACCTAGCACATCCATTCCCTTGTCCTGGAAATCACCTTTGTACTTTTTGGGTGGTCATCTTTTCCTTGATGACCCTTCTTCCTGGAACCTCTTAAATCTGCTTACACTCATTGTAAACATTAAATTCCAGTTTGAGTTGCCATTAAACATCAAAACCAATTAGGGGCCTAGATGATCTTTCAATCTCCCCCTTTTTGGTGGTTAGTGGCAACCCATTCAACAAGTTCACATAAAGATTTGAATGAGTGATACATGTACAGGTTGTTAGAATATACTCCCCCTGAAGCTGTGCACAAAAGATTTGCTTTTATTATGCAAGTGCACATATTTTAATTTTGGATATGGGCAGTATTTTCCTACAACTTACACTTTTATCAGTTCAGAGAATTAGATGTATCATAGGAACATGATTTAACTGAACTGATATATTTTTATTTTGATGCAGTTATAATGACCAGAACATATGAATATGTATCAGAGCACAGATTCTGACTAAACATGTGTATCAGAGCAAAAGTTCAGAATAAACATATGTATCAGAACAAAAGCTTCATAGAGACATATGTAATAGAGTAAGGCTCAAGAATATGTGAGGAAAAGAATCATAACATAGTGAACATCCACTACTGCAGAACAGGTCACTACTGACGGTCGCCAAACCCCCTCTACTGACGGACAGGGGGCCCGTCACCCTGGAAATGTCAGTGGAGGGGGTAACTCCACTGACGGTCATACGGTCCGTCAGTACTGTTAATTTCTACTGACGGTCACACAGGGACCGTCAGAGGAGATATGTATTCCTGCTAACCGACGGGCACCTGGTTGTATCAGTACTGACGGGCGCGTAATAAATGACCGTCAGTATAGGTATATCTTCACTGACGGGCTGTCCGTAAGTGACCGTCAGTAGAGATATGTCGACGGGCTCCTAGTTCTATCAGTACTGACGGGCGCGTAATGAAAGCCCGTCAGTAGAGGTTAAACTCCACTGACGGGCTGTCCGTAAGTGCCCGTCAGTAGAGGTATGCATTCCTGCTAACCGAAATGGATCTGTGTTAGCTCATAATCACACTTAGATTATTCATAATAATAGACTATAGTATTACATTATTCCTAATCACAGGCTATACGAACTATTCATTCACAGAGTCAAATCTCTTAATCGCATAACATTTATAATCACATATATAGTATGTACACTCCAACGACGGTCACAAGTATGAAACAATTGTTTATTCAATTACAGAAACAACGATTCTATTGATTCCCGCTTAAGTTTGGCTTCGGAAATTGGGGGCCGGCGTAGAATTCACCCAACGGATTGATGACTTCAAGGTTGATGAGTCTGGCGAAGACTTTTTGGATCCGAGCAAAGTCCTGTCGCCAGTCGTACATATGACTTCCCAGCTCGCTCCAAGCCTTCAGTTCTTTCATATCTTTCCAATGCTTGTTCTTGTACCGGACAAATAGGTCCATATGGGCACAGGTGTAGTACCCACATGTCACGGAACCTTCCGGCTGAACTCTGCAAGGGAACTTGTAATGGTGTACCAATTTTTTCGCTTTCACAGGTATTTTTTGATGGCCCGAGAACTTGGCTCTGAAAAAGGCTGCATCCAGAATCTTAGTTATATTTGTGAAGTCCGCTGTCTTGTTCGACGAGGAGTCAAAGTAAAAAGCCTTGGCCCAGCTTGGAACGATCGCAATTAGGACCCAGTGGTCGCTGCGTAAATGTGAACAACTGAACGTAAGCAGGCGAAGATACGTACGTAAAAAACAAAAATAAACTCCACGGTGCTAAGTTTAGTACTTACGGAGGGTTGTAGGGGGCTAGTATGCAGTCCTTGTCCTTATGAACCACGAATGCATTCGACAGGTATTCTTGAAGAAATCCTTGACCCTCTGGGGTCCCGGCATAGCCTTCGTTCATGCATATCGGATCGACTATGCCAATATGGGAGTCCCGAAGACGTCTGCACTCTTGGGCTTGGTACAGAGCCCATAGCCTGATCATGGTGGTGTCGAGCCTATAGAGGTTGTACATGTGGAATAGGTCTTCAAAGTTGATGTCGAAGGTGTCTTGGTCATGTTGCATGAAAAAATTGTATTCCTTTGGCACCTTCACCTTCCAATATTGGCAGAATGTACCAGGATCTCTGGACATCTTCAGGTAATCTTCATGCAGCGTCTTCATGTCCTCCGACAGATTGTCCAGCTCATCCTGTGGGAGCAAGTCCTGACCTGGTTCGTAATGATATCGCCAGAGGCCCTTGCTCCGTGTAGATAATTCTACTGACGATGTTGAGAAGGATAAGGTTTTCTGCCTCTGCTCCTTTCTTTCCTTCTCGCCGGTGCCGGCCCGTCTCTTTTTGCTTTTCTTCCTCTGGTGTACCGGCTCCGGGCTCATGCCTGCCGCCAACGCTGCTTCCAGCGTCCCAGCTAGCGTGGCGGGAGAGAAAATCTTCCCCCTCGGTTGATCCAGGGGGTCGCCTTGAACCTCGGAGGGCGGGGACCGCAAAATCGGTGACATGTGCTGGTCCCCGACAAGATGGTCCTCCAGGTCTTTAAAGGACGGGGGGTGATTAGCTGAGCCCCAACGGAGATCAGTCCGATTGATGGAGAGGGGTTGTTGGACGAGGGGCCCGTGCGAGGAGAGGCCGCCGCGGTTATAGTGATCTGGCTCTTCGGCCACTGGATGAAGCAGTTTCTGCACTGCCCTAGCTTCGTCAGCTCCTCTTCGGGGGGGACAGGGACTAACACCTCGCTGTAGTCATTGAGGACGAGGTCGACCTGGACCTTCGCGTGGTGCTCCCGCATAGGAACACAGTGCAGGACTGCCCCCTCCGCCGTTGGGAAAACCTGGCCGTGCGCCACCGGGACCTTCATGCCAGGAATCTGCACCGTGAGTGTGCATCTGGTGGCTTCCTGCGAAACAGAGGATAGACGTGCCGTCCGCACTGGAGTCAGGAAAATGAGAACAGCTCGTACTATAACGACACGTTTAGCGGACGAGACTTACGGTGATGCTGTCGACGGGATTCACCGAGTAGGGGCCGCCGTCCGAGGTGGATGCGCAGCTGCTCCATCCTAGAGGCTGGTTAGCGGGAGGCACGCTCTGCTGGCCTTGCGCTGCGGCCACCTGCATACGTAGCCACGTCTGCTCGGCAATCTCGCGCATTTGCTCCCGCAGATTGTCCATGAACTCCTGGCTGTCTCTCCGGGGGCGGCGGCTCCCCTCGGGGTTTCGGGGAAATACCTTATCCCATTTAACGCCATCCCCGACGCCTACTACACGGCCCCGATGCTCCGGTTTCTGTCGGGCCTTCGCCAGATCGTCGTTCCATCTTGGGAAGCTCGTGACGGAGTCCTGCGAGCTTCCAGGCTGCTGGCTCAGTTCGGCCTGCAAGTTAAATTACGTGATGAGAAGACAGCGTATTTGGATGCAACGTAATGAAGTACGAAAAGAGACTTGGTTGAGTCGTTACCAGCCGGTCGGCCACCACCTGCAGTTCCTCGGACTCATAAATTGGTGACCCCGTCACAGGGTCAGACCTTGTGTGCGCCCTCATGTACTCCCTAGCGCGCGGCTCCCTGAGATGCGCGAAAGGAGGTGCTTTCCCAGCCGCGGCTAATTTCTCGTCCTCTTTGGCCCACTTCGGTCTCTTCCCCAGATATCCACGGCTGCCGAGCTTGTGGTCTAAGGTGTTCTTCCTGCGAAGCTCTTTCCCCCACCGGCTCTTCTCCTGGAATTCTGGGCTCCTTATTTGAGCAACGAATTCGTCCCAGTCTTCCTTCTGTATCTTCGACCATCTTTTACTAATCTTCGTGTCCCAATCCTCGTCTACGACTTTCTGTGCGTCGTATCGCCAAGTCTTCAGAGCCCTAGCCATGATTTTGAGGGCTTGCGCTTCGACTCTTTCCTTGTCGGCTGCAGGTATCTGGTACTTGTCCCACAGTTTCCTCAAGAGAGTATCTTTCGTGGACTGCGTCAACTGGCTGAACTCTTTGCAGGTAATCTTCACTTGTTCGCGCACTAAGCACCCGCAGGCGTTGCTAAAGGTCTTAGCGGCCTTATGTGGACTCGCCGGGATGTCTTTGACGTCGTCGACACGGGTGATGACATACGTCTTGTCCGGCAACTGGTTGCCTTTCCTCCTATTCAGAGACCTGGTCGGGGCTGGAGTCGGTACCTCCTCCTCACGCGCCTCGTCCCCTTCGGAACTTGACCCGGAGGCGGAGCCAGAGCTGGACTCCGAGGAAGCTTGGTCTTGATCAGCTGTTATGGCCGGTAAGAGAGGTTGATCCTCAGCCAGCTCGAGGGCAGGTTCCTTGGCCGCCTCGGAGGCACCTTGCGTGGGTCCTTCCAGGGCCGGTGCATCGATCGGTGCGGCCACGACGAGGGGGGCCGTGCTGTCGTCAACTGTCTCTACTGCTCGGGTCGGGGACCCAGCGGGAGTACTACTGGCCGCCATTGTAAAACTGAAGAAAAAGAATAGCACAAATGCTATGACAATATTTAATTCTAACATCTTATTATGTATATCAAACCAGCCAGAAAGAATACCAACACATACTTTTTTTTCAGATTAATAGCAACCCATACTAAAATAGTTTTAACATCTGTGATCTTATAACCAAGTTATATCAATTTGTCCCCAGGTAACACCATATAGAGAACATGGACTTTTACCAGAGCTCCCACCTAAACACAAAGGAACATATTCTACGCTTTTCTTCAGTAATGTTCACAAGGAAGCTCCAATGCTCTGCCCACCATTTTAGGACCATGATTTATCAACAAGCAATAAAGATTCAAAAGCATATTGCATATTCTTCTTGATTAAACCTCTGAATTCTATATCTCAAGGTAGATATAGAATTCCGGTATGCATGCATGTAGGTATAAGCATTCTAAATGGCAAACCAGTTTCTTATAGTTTGCCACTGTAAGTAATGAAAAAGCATGTATTAGCATAACCAAATAGGAACAGGTATCAGCAAAGTTTCATAACCTAACAAATGAGTACAGCAATTCCACATTCTACTTCAATAACACCAATGAAATTCTCCTTCAATCACAACAGAGAACATATACAAAAACTAGGAGTTACGTACTGAAGAAATTAGATCTATCATCGCTGATATATAGGATCCATAGCTGGGACTAAATATAAAAGAAACACAAAGGTGCCACAAATGCAGGCTTCTCTGGCAATGATCCACAGAACACAAAAAACCTAACAATGAATGAATAAACTATGCTTTCCGACGAAGGCGCGCAAAGAGAAATCCTACAACACGAGCAGAAACGAGAGCATTAGGCTATCTTGTACCGTGATACATGCAAATAACCCTACCTTCGATGGAGACCGGAGACGGAGGCCGGAGGAGGCTTCGGGGGCGGAGAATGGAGGAGGCGGCGGCGCGGGGACTTCGGGGGCGGAGAATGGAGGAGGCGGCGTCGGGGACTTCGGGGGCGGCGAATGGAGGAGGCGGCGGCGCGGGCCGGCCGAGGGAGCGGACGTGCGTCGGGGGCGGCGGCGGCAGCCTGGCGGCGTCGTGCGAACCGTCGGGTCTCGCTGCTGGTTCTTTTGAACGCGCGGGACTTGGCGAAAATTTCGCCAAGTCCCGCGCATGGCTTATATAATAACTAGAGTACCACTGACGGTCCCCCTATAGGAGCCCGTCAGTAACTACAGACCTGTCAGTGCAGAGGAACCTCCACTGACGGGCAACCCTAGCGAGCCCGTCCGTGGTACTTGAGATGGGACGGTTAGGGTTACACCACTGCTGACGGGCAAACTTTGCTCGCCCGTCAGCAGAGCGGCTGTCAGCCTAACACTTGGTGAAATTTCGGTGCCCCTCGGTGGAGGTTTGCTTGTGTATATGTTGTTTATTAAAAAAAAATTCGAGCGTGCACCAGCTTATCCCGAGCACAGCTCAAAGGCCCACGAGCCCGGGCCGCGCAAGGGACCAGCCAGAGGCCTATCCCGAGCACAGCGCCCAGGCCCACGAGCCCAAGCCACGCAAGGGACCAGCGGCGGCTCGATCGAAGTATCAGTGCAGGTTATAAGGAATTCGAAATCCCTGGGCGCAGCACCCCTTTTAAGCTGGTGCGCGTGCACTTCGCTCGGCGAGGTGGGAATAAAGTTGTGCGGTACCAGCGCTGTAGGTTACCACTGACGGGCACAACTGGTTTGCCCGTCAGTGGTACTAACCACCACTGACGGGCCCCACGGGTTAGCCCGTCAGCAGAGAGGATACCACTGACGGGCCCCACTGGTTAGCCCGTCAGCAGAGAGGCAGTCAGCCTAACACTTGGTGAAATTTCGGTGCCCCTCGGTGGAGGTTTGCTTGTGTATATTATTAAAAAAAATTGTTGAGCGCACCAGCTTATCCCGAGCACAGCTCAAAGGCCCACGAGCCCACGCCGCGCAAGGGTCCAGCCAGAGGCCTATCCCGAGCACAGCGCCCGGGCACACGAGCCCAAGCCGCACAAGGGACCAGCGGCGGCTCGGTCGAAGTATCAGTGCAGGTTATAAGGAGTTCGAGAGCCCTGGGCGCAGCACCCCTTTTAAGCTGGTGCGCGCGCACTTCGCTCAGCGAGGTGGGACTAAAGATGTGCGGTACCAGCGCTGGATGTTACCACTGACGGGCACAACTGGTTTGCCCGTCAGTGGTACTAACCACCACTGACGGGCCCCACGGGTTCGGCCGTCAGTGGTGGTTAGTACCACTGACGGGCCCCACGTGTTTGCCCGTCAGTGGAGGATGTTTTTTATTTTTCTTTTTGTGCTGGATGTTTTTCTTTTAGGTTTATCTTAGGGTTATTTCTATATGCTATGGGTGTTTTTGTATTTTGGTTTAGGGCTTTTACCCTTTTTGGGTTAGTGTCAAAGTTCAGCATTTTTCTGAAATGATTTGCTATTTTTCAGGCATTAAATTAATATCTAGTTATTTACTCGGTATATTTCAGATTTGAACTACAACTATCTTAAAGAAGGCCTCTAAATTGAAGAAAATTGATATCTACGTACCTATCTATCGTTTTAGCTCGTATCTAGAAAATATATCAATAATTCAAACGTTTGCTTCGAGAAATTCAAACGTTCGCATGCGCCTTTCTTGTTTTTGATTTTTTATAAAATCTTAATGTGGTCCAAAAAAATTGAAAATTGGCATGGGGTAATTATATGACCTTCTGAGGCTATGTTTAAAATTTCGGACAATTTCGCGGAAGTTCGATTATACATTGCTTTGTAACTGAACTATCTGTGAGAAAACTTCATAGCATTCGAAGGGGAAATATGAAGATTGAAGTACACGTCATAAATTTTCATCATTTGAACTTGAGATTTGGACTACAACTTCATATTACAATATTATACGTTAATAATTCATCATGTTGCATCTTGTTATGTAATAAATCGAATTTTCTATTTTTTGAAATACCAATTTGAGGTACCATGTGTAAAACCTTTCAAAAAACATTTTTAGCTACGCTCCAAACTTTTTGTACATGTAACGTACTACATTACATTGTTCGTGTCAAAGTTAGGCATTTTTCAGAAATCATTTGCTATTTTTTACGCATTAAATGAATATCTAGTTATTTACTACATATATTTCAGATTTGAGCTACAACTATCCTAAAGAAGGCATATAAATGGAACAAAAATTCATATCTACGTACGTATGTATCGGTTTAGCTCATATGTAGAAAATATATCAATAATTCAAACGTTTGCTTGTCGAAATTGAAATGTTTGCTTGCGTCTTTTTGGTTTTTTATTTTTATTAAATCTAAAAGTGGTCAAAAAATTTTGAAAAATTGGCATGGGGTAATTACATGACCTCGTGAGGCTATACTTAAAATTTTCAGATAATTTCATTGAAGTTGGGTTATACATTGGTTTGTAAGTACTTCAAATTCATCCACAATTTACACATACAGAAGTACACACGTTACATGAAATCATTCAAACCAAGACACTTTTGTACACACACATACAAATAGCTAGGTTTCGTCGTCTTCGGAAATCTTCTCATGAATTTGTGATTTTCTTGGTGGTATACGTTAGTCCTTCGGCGTGACTGCGTCTGACGTAGGGCTCAGCATCCTTGCTAGCTTTTCTCCTTTTTATGGGGCGTTTATCAACGGTTTCTGGCTCGGAGTCCGGGTCGTCGAATTGGTCGTAGTCCTCTTCGTCAACAACACCATCGACTCCGACAATAATCCTCTTCCCTTTTCTGACGACATGGCGCTTCTGTGCCTTTGGGTCTTTTATGTAGAAGACTTGTGAGGTTTGTTTAGCTAGAACCCATGGCTCATCTTTCGCACTGATTGCTTTGACCTGTGTTGACTCAATAGATGTCGGGGGAGGTAGAGTCACGGTAGTGAGTTTTGTCATCATCGATATGGATATTTTTCGCCCATCTGACACGAAACATGGGTATCTTCGTGACGGTGTAGTCCAGTTCCCAAATTTCTTCGATAACACCGTAGTATATGTCCTTATGGTTACCGGTTTTAGCCTCCATCGTCACCCCACTGTTCTGATACATGCTTTTCCTGTCTTGAGCCTCCGTATAGAATGTGTATCCGTTGATATCCTATGCTTGATATGTCAGGACCTTGCTCGCAGGTTCTTGTGACAGCATTTTGACTGTCTCTTCTTCGAAATTTGTCGGAGGCCTTTCATACCAGTAGTTCTTAAGCCATGTTGCGAATTTTCCATTGTGCTCTTTCGAGAGCCACGCTTCTCCCTTCTTCGGGTTTTCTTTTTTAAGCTTTACCATGTGCATCCAAAGATAGGGATGCACCACCGTCAGGTGTTGCAAGACCACGAGATGTGCTCTGTCATAGTCATCTGACCTACTGGGTATTGAATTGTAGACATGTAAAGGCCTTTGTCCGCGTGCATGGCCTTCACCATCGAGCCTTCCCGTGTGCCGTGAAACAGGAACACCTATGGACTTTTGATCAGCCAAGTAATCAGTGCAGAACTCGACACACTCTTCGGCAACATAGCCTTGGATGATGCTACCTTCTGGTTGTGACCTGTTACGAACGTAGCGCTTCACAACCCCATTGTACCTTTCCAACGGGTACATGTTGTGTAGGAACACGGGACCTAGATCCAGTATCTCCGGGACGATATGGATCATGAGATGTACCATGATATCGAAGAATGCTGGAGGGAAGTACATCTCAAGTTCGCACAGTATGACAATGATCTCCTCCTGCAGCTTGTGGCAACGCGTAACGGAGATCGACTTCTGAGATATCGTGTTGAAGAAGTTACACAGATTCAAGACTGTCTTGCGGACCTCCGGCTCCATGAGACCTCTGATTGCAACAGGAAGTATCTGCGTAATCATCACGTGGCAGTCATGAGACTTCATACCAATTACACGGTGACTCTTCATGTCAACTATTCTCCCGATGTTTGCCGAGTAACCGGAAGAAACTTTGACACCTTGGAGGCACTCCAAAAAGGTAACGATCTCTTTTTTGCTGAGAGTGTAACAAGCAGCGGGACAGTCCGTCTTGATTCTGACTGCACCCGTCCCCAACTTGGTCGTTCGCTTCGTAGCCCACAGCTTCTTTCTTATACCCAAGAATTCCATGTCAGCTCGTGCCTTCGGTCCATCTTTTGTCTTTTCTGAAATGTTGAGCAGGATACCAAGCAAGCTCTCGCACACGTTTTTTTCAACATGCATGACGTCTATGCTGTGACGTGTGCTTAGGAATCTCCAATAAGGCAAATCCCAGAATATGGATTTCCTTTTCCAGACGCCGTCCTGCATGGGAACAGATGGTTGTGTCTTACCGGGCGTAACAGGGGGCATCGTGTTCACGATGTCATAGATTTCCACCCCGGTCTTCTCCCGAGGCGCCGAACGGACCTCAACAGTATTGTCAAACAATTCCTTCTCTTGCCTCCATGGGTCGTTCTGTTTCAGCCACCTTCGGTGGCCCATGAACATGATTTTTTTGGATCCCTTTAGGTGTAAACTTGTAGTAGACTCCAAACACTTCACACATCCTTTGTACCCATGAACACACTGGCAGGACTGATATCCGTACGCGGGGTAGTCTTGGACCGTCGTGAACAACAGCGCTTTCAGATTGAAGTACTCTTCTTCGTATGCGTCCCAGACCTGGGCCCCTAGTTCCCACAGTGTAGCTAGTTCTTCGAACAATAATTGTTGATACATGTTCAGATCGTTCCCAGGTTGCTTCGGCCCTTGTATGAGAATACAGAGGTGTATGTACTTTCGTTTCATGCACAGCCATGGAGGAAGGTTGTACATCCATAGAACCACGGGCCAAGTGCTGTGTCTGCTGCTCATGTTGCCGAATGGATTGATCCCGTCCGTACTCATACCGAACCTGATATTCCTCGGATCTTTTCTGAAATCATCGTATTGGGCGTCGATTGCCCTCCACTGCGAAGCATCGGCAGGGTGTCTCATCACTCCATCATCAGTTTTCCGCCCCTCGGCGTGCCAACGTAGCAGCTTTGCCTCCTTCTTGTTAGCGAATAAACGATTCAAACGGGGAAGGACCGGAAGATACCATACAACCTTTGCTGGAGCGCCACTCTTCACTGGGTCCTCATCATCGGCTTGCTTTCTACCCCTCTTGAATCTGGACGTGTTGCACGTGGGACACTTGTACAGCTTCTCGTGCTCCTTGTGGTAAATAAAACAGTCATTCGGACACGCATGGAACCTCTGCACCTCTAACCCAAGAGGGCAGACAACCTTCTCGTGGGCAGCAAGTTGTTTTTCGGAAAAACTTTTGCAAGAAAAGCCAGTGTCTCATCGAAGCCTTCGTCTGGACAGTTGTGGGCTGCCTTGATCCTTAGAAGTTCCAGCGTGACCGACAGACGCGTGTGCTCTGGATCGGAACCGGTATACAGCGGGATTTGTGAGTCTTCAACTAGTCTCGAGAAACTTAGCAGCCTCTCTTTCATCCTCGGGATCTATCACCACCTGCTCCACCATGTGAACGTCCTGCACCATATCGGCCAAATTGTTTCCCGTTTCTCCTTCGGTGTCCGGTTCGATGCTCCCCTCGTCTTCTTCGTCATCTCCGTGTTCGGCAGCTTGCTGTAACACCTGATCTTCCTCCTTCTCGCCGTGACATGTCCAACGTGTATAGCCTGACATGAAACCCTTAAGCGCCAGGTGTACCGTCACCCTCCCTCTCGTATCGAACATTACCAAATTTTTGCAATCGCGACATGGACAGCAAATCTTCGTGTCACCTTTTGCCCTCATATCTCGTTCGGCGACATCAAGAAACTCGTTCAAAGCCATAGCCCAACTCTCTGTCGCCCGGTTGTCGTACATCCAACTGCGATCCATCGATCAACACCTACGACACGAAACTAATCAGTTCGATAACCGAAAACCACATCAAATACATATACGACATGAAAAGAACACTGGCGAGCATTATTACCGAGCGCTAGCGATCTTTTTGGTGAGAAATGAGAGATGTATGGAGAGAGTGAGAGTGAGAGGAGGAGGGAGAGATGAGAGAGAGCTAGAAATGAGAGATGTATGGAGAGAGTGAGAGTGAGAGGAGGAGGGAGAGATGTATGGAGAGAGTGAGAGTGAGAGGAGGAGTGAGAGATGAGGAGGAGGGAGAGAGGGAGAGTGAGAGGAGGAGGGAGAGAGTGAGAGGAGTGAGAGAGAGGAGGAGGGAGAGAGTGATCTAGATCTAGATCTAGTCTCTCTAGAGCATGGGGAGGAGGGTTGGGGAGAGGGGAGAAGTGTTGGTGGGTTGGAGGGGGAAGGGGGGCGGCGGCGACGGCGGCAGCAGCTGGGGCGACGGCGGCACTCGCTGCTGGCCAGTGGGCGCGCAAGCACTGGCCAGCAGCGAGGGCCCGCTCTGGTTATATAGGTGAGATCACCACTGACGGTCGCGTAAAAGGGGACCGTCAGTGAATCTTCAGCCAACCATGCAATAATCTCCACTGACGGACGAGGATCTATACCGTCAGTGAAGACAACGTCTCTACTGACGGGCCGGTTTCCAGGGCCCGTCAGTAAAATGCAACGTCATATGTTCCCATTTACACTGACGGGCCGCATCTGAGCCCGTCAGTGGATCTGTAATCTCCACTGACGGGCACTTAAATTGAGACCGTCAGTGGAGTTCACACGTCATCTATGCCACCTCACGTTCATCTCCACTGACGGGTCGATTTTCCGCCCGTCAGTGGTTCTCCTCACGTTTATCTTTGCTGCCTTCTCCGCTGACGGGCTCTTTGGTGTCCGTCGGTGGTGTTACCCTGCAGCGACGGACCTTTTTGTGCCCGTCAGTGGAGGGGGTTCAGGAGAAGGTCAATCTGCAGTAGTGATCATCCACACATATCAAAGATAAACATTACTGCATCAGAACATAAACTTAGATGAATTATAGTCAAGACAGAAGAATCAGAGATTAAAACAAGTCTTGATACACCAAAATATATACTCCCCCTATGTCCAAAATACTCTCCCTCTTATATTTCTCCCCCTATACTATATATCTCTCTCTGATATTTCTCCCCCTTTGACACTAAAACACCAGAAAGGGGTGAGGAGAGGAAACATTCAGGGAAGCTTGGTCTTCAATAGCTGGAGAATTTCTGAAAGCTGAGCCTGCAATTGATCAACTTTGGAGTGCAGACTGTTGACTTCTGTTCTGAGCTGAAGATTCTCTTGGCGCAGAGCTGCAAACTGAGTTGGCATGACCTTGTTCTGATAGGCTCTGGCTGCTGTTTGAGACATAAGAGAGGAGGACAGAGTGCCATCTTCAGCCACCTGTGTCACAGATACTAACTCAGCTGAGTCAGCTGCAGGAGGATCAGCTGTGACACCGGTAGGCACTTGGAGTTGGGCAGCTGGCACTGGAGGAGCAGGCACTTGAGGAGCTGTGGGAGCAGCTGTGTCACCGGGAGCTGACACAGTTGGCTCTGGTGAATCTCCAAATAAAGCAGGCACAACAAGCTCATCAGGATGGTCATCAACCTGAGGCCTGAGCTGGGTCTTTGAGGTCTTCGCTGAGGTGTCAAAAGTTGATTGTGAGAACCTGGTTTCAACTACCAGATCCCCCTTGTGTACATTCTCGTCAGTCCCAGGATCATGCTGACGGTACACAAGCGAAATGAATAACATCACATGCATTCAAGATAAAACATAGTTTGAGTACAATATGCCACATGGCTTACAAGGTACTATGTCTTAACGACATTTATTACATCAGAGGCAAAACAGCGGAAATAAAAGCGAAGCGGCTCCATCTGTGCCACAGGCAAATTGACGGAAGCCCACGTAACCTATTCTTCGGGATCGTCGTAGAAGAGGTCTTCCTCAGCTCCTTCTTCAGCATACTCCTCTGCACACCACCACAAACACATGCACGGTGAGTACTTCGCGTACTCAGCAAGCCACCTGGCAGCAGATGGTCCTACCAAACTACATGCACGGCTTCAAAGAAAGCTTTAGGGTTTATTTGCGTAAATGCAGTTCTAGTTGAAATATTAGGATAGATTCGAAAGGCAGCATTTTGATGTAAAACAGTTTTATTAATAGGGGTAATTTTTCCAGCGTGTGGTCCTCGACCAACACCTTCGAGCAAGGAACTCCTGCCTTAGCTCGGCCATAGGTTTCATCAGCTAGGGGTAGAGGGAAGTAGCAAGGGGGAGAGAGACAGGTCCTTTTCATCCAGAATGAGTCATGTGCTGTCCATAACCGTGGACACGGCTAATCGATTAGTTTTAACTCTACAGAGTGTGTACACTTTACCCACACGACACAATCTCGTCTTGTTGCCACTGGCCGTCGCCAGCATAGTACACACCCATCGGTGTACCGGCAGGGAGATTGTGACGAGGTCTTTTAGCTAGATCCCCCCTAAGGTGTGACGTGCCCACCAGGTCTGGCCCAGAGTCGAGAGTACATCCCCGCACTCCGTTCCCCCCATCTGTGCCGAGGGTCCTCGTCGCTACGTCCACCCCTTCTGTGGTACGGCAACATCGGCACCAAAGGCTGACTAACCTACTTGACCAAGCCATTGCCCTTTAGCGTGTGGTTGCACTGTGGTCACAATTTCTCCAACTTCAAGACTTCGGCCTTATGCGGTACGGACGACCGATGGTTTCCTTTCAACCGGCCTTCTGCGGGTAGGACAACCATCTGCTCCTTCAACACTGATCCAGCTGCCGCCCGCACCATATCAGATGGTAAGTTTCACTCAGAGTAGAGTAGGAGGAATAGAGAGAGAGGAAAACATCGGGCATCCGCCCTAGCTCAGCGAGCTCAACAAGTTTCAACAAGGATCACCGATCCGATATTCATTCCTCCGAGGAGGCAATTCAAAAACAACCTAGGGATATAATTGAGCCTGGCTAAGCATTTCTACTCTATTCAGAATAAAACCTACTAAACTACTCAGGGTATCAAGATAAAAGGGCGACAAGCGGACATGGTAAAAGTGTGTCAATCGACACGCTAGCTACTGGATTAAAAACAGCATGCATGTTTGTAAATAACAAAATATACTGAATTCAAAAATATGGGATCAAATATGATCAAGAAAAGATGGCATGCCTTCGTTGTAGTATTCCCTTCTTCGGCTGCTTCAGGCACCGGGTCGGTCTCTTCACTCCCTATTGACGGAACGCAACGAGCAAAATAAATAAACATCGACTTCAAAAGACACACCGAAAAGCAACACGAGAGAAGCCCGACGAAGGTAAGGTAAGGTGGAAAGAATCGATGGCGCGATCGCGTCATCACGAAGAAAAATGGTCTTCTAGGGTTGGCTATAACCATAGACATATATATATAGCATATAACCCTTATCGGGTATATTTAATAGATATTCAAACATATATACACACATACACCTTAACATGCTAGTAATCATGATAAAAGGACAAATAATATAATTAACCACAACTAAATATTTAGGTGAATCCTAAATATTTATAATGGTTAACATCAGTAAGAAAAATAGATTAACAAAATATAACTAGATTTACACATGCTATTCCATGATTTCAAAACTAGAAATTAAGCTAAATTATATTCTCTACTCTTAACATGTACTAACTAAGCATGAAACAACTTGGAACATGTTAACAATACTGGAACAGTACCAATAATGATTTAAAACCAATTTTTAATCTGAACATTATTTAATTAAAGCATTTTCTAACATTTCTAGTGTAACGAATAAGTAGAAAATTACAATTATCATCAATAAATCACACCATTGGACTAACATGTTCTAATACTAATTCCAGAGACATTTCATAATTACATGTGTTCTGGAAATATAATTTAAGCAATTATAAATATTAATCTAAGCATGGAAAACTACCTTAAAAATATGTAAAACATTAATAAATTAAGAAAATGGGTTTTCATGACTTGACAACATTCTCATAACATTATCAGATTTACTTGGGTACTGGACATGCATTTTTAGAGGTTAAAACAGATTTATAATGGACTTATTACTAGAAACAGCATTTAAATAACAATTTAAAAAGGATCTAGAATACAACTTGATTTCTATAGCGTTAACCATTACAGGGAAAATACTTTGGTTGACATGGTAAATTGTCTTTAGGGTTCTCTGATCCTAAACTAAAATTGAACAAAAATAACAGAGAGCATTACCATTTTTAATAATTGATTTAAAGCTTATTTTAATTCTAGGAAATTCTACATTAATCCAAAAATCATGAAAATTTCCAGAAACACTCCCTATCATACTAATGATCTACAGAAAAAGATTCACATCAAAATAACTTTCCAATACAAAGATATCACAAAATTTGCTCAAATTTCATACTAAATTAAATATATTTCAAAATCCGACGGTCGGATTAAAAATCCGATTACATCGTTGGATTCGTGGGGTCCTAACGATTCCATTTTAATCATAAGATCACAGATCGGACAAGATTTGGATGGAGCCAAAAATTAGGCATAGAGGAATAGCACAGGTACTGTACAGCGTTACTGTGATGCACACTGTATCACGAGTACTGTAGCAGTAGGTTTTAGAGATGGAAATCAAAGACTAAGGTTGCATCAGGATGGAAGATAATGGCAAAATTAGTTGAGGGGTTTAAAAGATCCCGGGTTGAGGGGAGACTACCATCGCAGGGGAAATCGGAGAGAAACTCACCGGAGGTGGAGAAATCGAGAAGAGAAGGTGCTCGCCGGAGTTGAGGGAGAAGCCCGCTGATACGGACGATGTTGTGGATGAAACTCGCCTTTTGTTGGGGGAAGAAGATGCGCGCCGGCGTGGGGAAGCTCCTCGTGGCAACGCCTCGGTGTGAGGGGTCGTCGATGTAGCCGGAATCCTCCCAAGCTTCGCCGGAGTTGGGGAAGAAGAGATGGTGGAGAGGAGAAAAACTTTGGTGAGAAAGCAAAGGAACAAATCATAGGGGAGAGGAGGCTTTTTATAGGAGAGAAATGGGGAGAGGAAAGGGCAGCAAACGTATGGAAATTAATGCTGGAATCAAATAGCAATTAGAGAGGAGAATAGGAAATTAAATCCCCATTTACCGAAACGGAGGAATTCCAGAGGGCAACGGCCGGCGGCGGCGCTTCGTACGCGCGCGCCTGCGTGAGGCATGCGTGCCTGGCTGCCCCTGGCAGGCCGGCCGGCCTGTTATGGCTGCCCAAGGCGCCGGCCCAAGAGGGAGGCAGCTGGCCCATGCGGGTGAGAAGGGGAGGGCAGCCCAAGACAAAGAAAAGAAAAGACAAAAAAAGAGAAAGAGGGGGGGTGGCCCAATAGGGAGAAGGCAGCCCAAGAGAAGGAGGGGCTCGGGTGGGCCGGCCCAGGAGGGGGGGGACGAATGGGCTTTTGGCCCAAGTTTTGGAAAAAAAACAAATTAAAAGCATTTTCGGAATAAAATAAATTCAGAAAATGAAAAGGGAGGCTTTAAAAATACCAAAACACCTCCAAAAATTCCAGAAAAATTCCCATAAATCAATTTGACCATAAGGAACTCAATAAAAATACTTTGAAGCCATTTTTCAAATGATGCTCAATTTAAAAATCAAAAACACTCTTTTTGCTCTCAAATTAATTCATATAGTTGAATTAATTTGAAATAAAATCTGATAGAAATATTTTTAACATATATTACATAGTTGCACATCCTTCTCTCCTTTTAAAAAAAATTTCAAGCCCCAAAAATTGAGGATGTTACAGCTACCCCCTCAACTTCCGGCAGTACCACCAGTGGAGAGCTCACGGCCAAGCCGTGTTCCAACGAAGAGTCAAGGGGCTACATCCAAGCTGAAAGTATATAGAGGCAAGAAGTCTGCTTCAAAACTGGCGGATGAGGTTGAGTATCCTTTAGCGAAGCTAGCTCGCCGGCACGTACCAGGACAACCTATGGTGGACGCTGACGTGAACCTGCGCATAGCCTGCCGGAAGCTTCATGATCATTACCTCGAGATGTCGAACAGGCCATTCCCAGATACAAGAGTCAGCCTCATGGTCTTCTTCAAGGAGGAGCATTTCAAGCACCATAGCGGATATATGTTTCCCGTGGAATTCACGGACATCTTCAACATGATGCACTTCCGTGAGCTGGACGCCAGTCTCATGAGATGCTTCACGCTGTAAGTCCTTACAACACAGCACCGTTTTATTTTATTCTAGCTAAGTGCCGGCAATATAACTCGTTCTTCTCCTATACTCAGATACATGCTTGATCTGAGCGAAAAAAGAAAGATGAAGAACTCTGTGGGGTTCGGCACATTTGATCTCGGCCCAAAGCATCGCGGCAAATAAGAACATGGTGCGGGATTACGTCCTGCATTTACTCCATGAGTACTCCGCACGAGATCACATCCAGGTTGCCTATAACATCGGGTAAGCCACATCCTTTGCAAATTCTCATGGTTCGACGGCTAAACATGTAATAACTTCATATCGTATAACCAGGGGCCATTGGATCCTCCTCGTGATCGTGCCGAAATAGAATAAGGTATATTACCTTGATTCCATGAGGCGTAGCATTGACGAGCGCAAGCAAGGGTACGTGGACATCATGCGTCTACTCGACGAGTGAGTACCAAAACTTTCGACTTCGTCCATGCCTATTCTTTCTTCTTCACAAAGGAAAAGACAGTTCGATGCTAATTGTTTTGAATCACCTAGAGCGTTTGACACGTACGTCAAACAAGGAGGGAGGCACAAGGAAGTCAAGGAAGGAGTGCCCGTCGAGTTGCGCCATGACTCCAAGTTTAAGGTATTCCGTAATGTCCTTGACTCCTAGAACTAATGCCATCATACTTCTGCCCTCTATACCTAATCGATATCCCTTTTGTAGTGCCGGTAACAACATGAAGGGACTGACCTCTGTGGGTATTACGTGTGTTTTCACATGCTAGCCCTTTGCAGCAACCTAAAGTACGGTAATCTAGCGGTACGATACCATCGCCACTACTAATGTCTAGTGTTTAATCATGTTATTCACCCTGAGTGTAAGCCTCATGTTTTCAGGGAGTGGCGAAAACCATGACAATCAAACAGTTGGAAGATATGGATATCGCCCAGGTCCGGTCGCACATCGCTAGCTTCCTAAACAACAAGGTCATTAGTCCCGAAGGATGCTTCAGTTTCCCGGCGGCAAGCTAGGAACTTAGGATTGCGATTAGTTAGATCATTACTTAGGTTTCTAGTTAGGTCATTAGTTACTTTATTAGTTCTAAAGCATCAAACTTTGTAATTATCTATCCAACTTGTGGTTTCAAATGATAAGTGCACTTGATGTCTTTAAATGTCTTGTTCATTTTTCCTCTCACTGCTAACGTGTAAGTGGGTGTGACATACCTATAACTTTTTCTTGTGAATGTCACTGTTTTACAAATGAGACTTATTTATCAATAGATATCGTGTATGGAGGCTTCGGCGAGTGGTTCTATTCATGTGAAGAACTTAAGAGAGGTCTAGTTTTTTGAATTTGATCAATATCTTCACTGTGAATGAGTATATAACTCAAGTGAACAAGTTTTATAATATTATTCGTATGCGTATGTATGTGAATGTTTGTAGTTTATGTCTTGTGGTCGATGCGAGAATGAATGATTGAAGTGTGCTATATAAATATGTTGTGCGTGCTGTGATTTGGATATATCATATATATAAAATGTTTGCTTTTTCAGGGAGGCTAGTAAATCAGGCAAAATAATGCCTCTTTAAAAACATATCCGAGGCGGTTGCAACTTAGCAACCGCCTAGGATCTCTACTTCAACCACCTCGGATAAGGACTTATCGGAGGCGGTTATGTTATGTTGACCGCCTCCGATAAGACAATATCCGAGGCGGTTAAAGAAATGTAACCGGCTCCGATAATTCCTTATCCGAGGCGGTTCAGAAAATGTAACCGCCTCCGATAAGTCCTTGTCCGAGGCGGTTGAGAAAGTGTAACCGCCTCCGATAAGTGCTTATCCGAGGCGGTTTACGCATTTCAACCGCCTCGGATAAGCTCTTATCCGAGGCGCTTGCATAACCACCTCCGATGCATGCCCCCATATCCGCAACCACTCTGTGGAGGCGGCTACTATAACCGCCTCGGATGTGTTATTTTAACCACCTCGGATATCGATTTCTGTACTAGTGTTAACTCACAAGATATTCAACTCCATGAACTAGATCTTTCAAGTAGACCATTGCTTAAAAAAAAGGTAGACCGTACCAACTTTAAATAGGTTATTCTCGAACATTCAATGAACTCAGACCATCTTTTAACTAGAAAAATCCAATAGCTAACTCAAGAATCGGAACTTTCAACTGAATCACCATGAACTTTCAACCATATATAAGTAACCAATTTACAACACAAAAAATTCATAGAGAAATAGGAGGGGAACCCCCCCCCAAGACCCCATATCTGACCGTCCACCTATGTGCTCCTCCCGCACCAATGTTGGGGAGGCAAGGCAGCGACGATGGGGTCTACAGCAATGGTGTGCTAGGTCCGCATGTGACCGCAGCATGAAGGGTTGGACCCTTGGGGCCCGTGGCATGCTAGGACAACATGTTGGGGAGGATGCGTGGGACGTGAGTACAAGTGTACAACGGCGACGGTGGAAGTCGTGCATCCCGGTAGTGGGACAAGAGCGTGAAAGGGGAAAGCAATGCGGCCTGCGTAGAAGAGGTAAAGAACTGAGAAAGGAAAGAAAGATGAAACGCGTCACTTTGCTCGGTCAACATCGGACTTCCTCCGTTCTAAAATAGATCGAATTTTTAATTTTACACGGTCTTCGATCATTATTTTCCCGATAAGTATATATATAATATTACAAAGTACATTCTGAAACTATTGTTCATAAAAAATTTAGCGTTATCATCTATTATATATTAACAGTAATGACGGGTTAACCAAAAAAGAGACATATTAGAAAATCCCACATAAAAGTAAAACATCTAGTCATTAATCTGATGGACCCTCTTTTTTATTAGTAGATCATAACCAATAGATCTTCAAAACTATACCTAAACAGATCACAACCGATAGATCTGCATAACTGTATCTACACAGATCACAACTGATTGATCATCATCAACGTAATTAAACAGATCACAACCGATGTATCATCATATTATACTCAAATATATCACAACTGAAGGATCAAGGATATAGTCTAGGGGGTAAATAGACTAATCAAAATTTTCTACCAAATAAAATAAGACACCCTAACCATACTAGTTTTCAAAGTAATACATAAATAAGAAAACAAGTAAGCTAAGCAATCACGCAACAAGATATGGTGAGAATAAGAAGGGAGATTGCGAACAAGGGTGACTCGTTGATTTGTTGTCGAAGTTTGAGCCTTTAGCGATGTTCTACATCCCTATTGAGGAAACTTGATCCTACGATCGATGCCGGCACCGAAACGTGCTCTTTCCTTAAGAGGCTTATCGATGCGAAGCCTCCTTCTCATCTTGGTAGCTATTCACCTTGCGGTAGGTGAACTCTAACATTCACAAACTTCCGGGCTTCTTCACACGATTAAAGACTTCCGAGCGACACCTAATTGTCTAGGAGGCGCCAACCTCCAAGAGTAATTGACTTGATCTCAACTTGGAAGTGATCCTTACTTGAATGCTCAATGGAAATCCAATTCAAATCATTAATATTTCTCTCTCTCAAAGTTTCTCACAAGAAGGCAATAGAGAAAAGAGCGAAAGTGTAGCACTTGATTTGGGACGCAAAGGATAGTCTCCACCCAAGGGGAATGGTGGCTTATATAGATTGCCCAAAAAAACTAGCCATTACTCACAAACAAACCTCACTCCGAGGTTCCGGACAACGTTCCAGGATTCAAACACAATGGCTAGTATGGGAGAAAAACACTGTTCAGAGGGTGCATTTCGGACATGCCGGACAGTTCAAAACATCAGGAAAATCTAAGACCTAGAGGGTCTGAATGGATGGCATTCGGAGGTTTCGAGTGAAATCGAACCTCCTATCCCGAAACATAAATTGACTCGGAGGTTCTGGACAGGCAAAAACTGAGCCAACTTGATTTCCTTATAGGTGCCAGACCATGAAGGTCCTGACAAAAGAAAACACTAGGACAAAGGCTAAATCCTAACTCGGAGGTTCCGGATGAACTTCCCTTGGAAGGTCAAGACGAAGCCAAGACTTCAGTATAAAAGCTTTGTCGTCACCCGGAGTGTCCAAGCAAAAATCACTCGGAAGTTCCTAAAAACAAGAAACGCTCTGGACAAAGCTACTGGATGGACTTCGAAAAGTTCAAATGACCTTCACTCGGAAGATCCGGGTGAAAATGATATATGGACAGAAGCTCTCTCTTCACTCCGAGTGTCCGGATTGACTTCACATGGAAGATCCGGACAACAGGAACTCAACTGGAAAGAAGCTCCGAAAGGTTCCGGATACTCTGAACGAACCTCATTCGGAGGGTCTGGGTCAACACTTTGCACGCTGGAACCTATTCTCACATAGACTCGGACATTTCAGCCAACTGGTCCAGACATTCCGGATGAACACTGAAGTTTGGTGTAGAGAGTTTTTCAAAGATTTTTAAGATGGATTTTTTTTACACTTAGTAAGTTATCTCTTTCCATGCTATTGACTAGTTTCAACCTTTATAGTAGGACTGTCATATACTCAATGTGATCATTGGACCACTAAAGGACTAGAAAATGTTATTAACCTTCTCGATTTTATGTCGTCTCTTTCTCAATCGTTTTAGGGGTCATCAACATCTATTCTAACTTGCCTTATGGACTAAATACTTGATCAACATCTTATTGCACATATTAGTCCCTTAATTATTTTATTATTTATCATCAAAATCCACTTAGAGATGTAAGATGCACTTTCTATTTTTCCCTTTTTGGTGATTGATGACAACACGATTAAAGTTGAGGTGAAAAGATTATATGAAGTAGTGTGGGGTTCCAAGGTAAAGAGTGAGCTCCCGCTAATAATGTGCATTAGTTTATATTGCTTTTGAATGCAAATGCACATGTCATGGAGAGAGTAAAAGAGCTCCTCCAGTATTTTGGAATCCATGGATGTGCATAGTGTTCAAGATAAGTGTATGTCAAAAGTACTATGTACAAGAGATGATAATGATAAAAGATGCACTAAGTTATATGACATGAAAGTAGCATAGTGCATATGATACAAGCATCTATGTCATGACCACAAAAGAACAGAGTTTACAAGAGATCATGAAACACAAAAAACAAATCTGTAATTCTCAAAGCCTCTCTACCCAACCAAAGCTAACCTAGTACTACTCTCTTCTCCTACTTTGGCATCAAGACACCAAAAGAAGATAAAAAGGAACTAAAACCCAACTAGCTAAGCCTTAGGAGCATCGTTGACCGGCGTATAAGGTGGTGCAGAGGCAGCAGTTGTCAGAGCCGTAGTGTCGACAGTGGGTTAGAGGTCGGTGTGGTAGCATTAGGAGTAGGAGGTCGAGGAGGAGACTGCTGTGCAGGTGAGCAAGACGGTGGGGTAGAGGTCGGTATCAAAGGAGGAGGCAGAACTAGTGATCTTTGCTTGCTCGGATTCTTTCTATTCCTCGGTGGTTTTGGATTCTAGCAAAGCCTTCAAGCTCTTGCTCATGCACATCTAATTGCTCTCAAGTTTTGCTACCGTCTTCTTTAGCTCGATTTGCTTTGTCATCCAAATACGCTGATTCTCCTCAATCCAAATACGCTTATCCCAACTTGCCTTAAGGACTAAATACCTGATCAACATCTTGATGCACGCATTAGTTTCTTAATCGTTTTATCATTAATCATCAAAACCTACTTAGGGGTCCAAGATGTATTTTCAACGACCAATAGAGCTTCATAATTGTACCTAAACATATTACAACTGATAGATCATCATAATTGTACCTAAATAGATATAATCAATAAAGTTTGATAACTTCATCAAAACATTGGCCGGCCGTGGTAGACCTTTATTATTAATGGACCGCAATCGATAGATCTTCATAATTATATCTAAACATTATCCGACCATTGATCTAATGTACCTTATTTATTATTGATCCACAATTGATAGATATTTAAAACTTTATACCTCATACAAAATCTACTCACGCCTTTTAGTTTCGTAGTGATACAATATTAACAGTGATCTAAAACTCACGACTAATGTGCTGGAAATGGTACAGTACAAAGCCAATTGAGTGCATGAACCTAGCAAAGAGGACAAAAACTTCTGGTCTGTTCATGAACACGTTGCAGAACCGAAGCTGAAGGGGTCTTTGATCTGTTTGCAAACATGTTTGTGACAATTTCATGTGGATGCTCAGTTGAAAGAAGGCCAATATATATTCTGGTGTTTCTGTTTCTAAAAACATATTTTCTCTTCTTCCCAACTAGTAAATTAGATTGTACTAAAATGAACTAGTGATGGTGATAAGATTCTATTGTGCATCATCAAGATGTAAGGACAAGGAGTTTCATCATTAAGATGTAAAGGACAAGGAGTTTGGCTAAGAGAACATGATGTAAATGACGTGTCTATACAGAAGCATGTATTTTCTGTGTTGTATATATAGAAATTTGAATAAGCTTTGGAAATCTGGCACGTCTCCATGTACTCACTCGAAGAAAGTTCATGAAACAAGTAACCATGCCAACATCAACCATGTCCCTGATTTAATGATAGTCGTGGACTTGGACCCACATATCAGTGTCTCAGGATACTACTACTAGTTAAGGTTGCCTCGCAGTTTGGCACCATTGACGTCAGGATAAAGTTACTTGGTGGGTGTTCAGTGTAGGTCATGGCTACCCTCGTTAAAAGTCAAGAGGAGAGAAGAGTGTTTCCTCAAAATCCAACTCAGTTGTCATCAGTAGGAAGTGAAGGTAGATATATAGATGATACTTATCAGCGAAAATGCTTCCATTTGTGCCAAGTTAATTTAGTAGCTTTGCTAATGCCTGAGAAAATCTGGTTGTCACAATGCAATAGAAGTTGCTTGATAAGGAGGAGGCGGCATTAAGGAATGCAAAAATACTGCAGAACTTTTTGGCACGTTGTTGGCATGCCGCTGGCGCTCTGCTCCGACCCCCAGCAGACACCTGTCTCGCCTCTTTCAGAACCTGAGATATCTGAAGATGTCCAAGTCTAAAGATTCCTCTCGGGATCTGATAGCCTCTCTGGTATCCACCGGGACACCATAGAGTTGGAACACATAGTACTGTTCATCGGATTTACCCTCTGGCGGTCTAGCCTACCAAGTCATTGAGATCGCCCTGCAAGGCTGCAACACGTCGAGCTCTCCTGCCATCGCGCACTCTGCTGCCTTGACAAAGGCCCTATTCTACACAACTGGGTGAAGGTATAGCCATAATCTTCATATGGATGACCGAATACAAGGGAAGTTTCTTAGGTAGGTAAATGACTGCTAGTCTCGGAATAAATGTTTGAACTTGTTCCAAAACCGTGCTTGGTTGCTTGTAACGCAGCTAGTGGGGGTAGGAGCTCTATCGACGTACGTGTTTAGTGACAACTCACTAGGAATTACAGTCTAGGTTCAAGAAAAATGTGAGGAGTTACCGAGATTTCTAGTTATCGGCTGTAACCCGAAAATATCAAGGAAAATACCTGTTGAAATATTATCTGCAAGGGTTGTGTTTGTTTAGCTTCCGGTTGAGATTAGAACAACTTTGTCTTGTTGTCGAGTTCTCATTTTTTTAGACGAATGGAGAATTTTATTTCTCTGAACCAGCATCAAGGAGATGCAACATACAAAGAGTTGTAATTAAAACAAAACTGTGAAGGAAGTGAATTATTGCTGGATATATCGGCTTAAATGTTTGAGATCTTGTATAGCTATGTAATGTGGTCATTAGAGTTACTTGATGAATAGCTCACCGTTGAAGCAACTGAGATACACACAGCTGGTAAGTTTTGCATCAACTCTTTCCCTCTCAACTACCAAGAAAAGTAGTTCAGCAAGAGCTGCTCGCCCAAATACATTGAACAATAACGCCCATGTGACCATGTGCTCCTCAAGGCAACACTGAGCCTTGAGGTTCTTGCTTGAAGGATCAAACACATTACTCTTCTTATTATAAAGTGAAAGGAGTGATGTTGCAGATTCCAAAGAGAGCCAACAACCTGAGTGTAGCAAGGAGAGAGCACAGAGATACATGCATATCAGTATTATACACCATTTATGCAAGTAATTTTGAGTTCCTTTGGTAATTCCGTTGTGTGGATAGGATTAGGAGGCATCCGGAAATGCAATAGCACCACAATTGTTCATCTTGGTGGCGTCTAGATGATGATTGGTTGGAGAGAGTTTCCTCTTATGCCTTTCCACCCAAGTTACCCTAAATGTCTGCATTTGACTAAGCGATGCAATAGTCAATGACTGGAATAAAAATTGGAACATGCATGTCAGCACATGAATCTATTCACGATGGTGAGAGATCCATAATCCACATGACCTAAGTGACCAAACAGTGTAATTTCGTCCTTCCCAAGTTCCCATTCATATCGTGGGATGATGCAATGCAAAGCTAATTATGTACTGATGTGCATACACTTTGTTGAATAGACCAAAATTTCTCTTTTGGTCAAGAACTGCATCGCAGAACCAAATTTGAAGAGTACGTACTATCGTTTGTCCGCAAACATGTTCATAAAAGTTATATGCAGATGATTAATTGAAACTTGAAAGAGAACGAATATAATGAATATTCAGTTTCCCAAAAGTATCTCCGTTCTTCTTTGCTAACTAGTAGATCTGGAATTATTCCCTTTGCCAGATCATTACTAAAAAAATTTAACCGGTGTCACAAAGGGACATCAGACCTACGGGGTTTCAACCCCGGGTCAAAGTCTTGCGCGCACCACGCTCTCACCATCCAACCAACAGGTGGTTCCCCTTATATACTTGATTATGAAATGTCAGATGTTAACATGTTGTAGCACCGTATAAACACATCAAGAAATGAGATTATGCGAGGTTCAGATCAGATATGGGTGTAGATGAGCATGGGTGCATCATGTCATTTCTGCAGCAGATCAGAGTACTCACAACTTAACTACGCCCTGCGACTCATTTTGTAAGTCGTTCTAGCTTCTCAATTCTTCTTTAAATACGATAGATCTAACTGCTAAGATTATATCGAATATGTGTACGAGTAGGATACAAGTTAGACTATAGAAGACGTAGTATTGTAATAGGATACTACAGGGAGTCCTAATAGAATACGGGTAGAGTTGAAATTGAATTTATATATCCTGGCCTCCTATATAAGAAAGGGGACACCATACAATGTAACCAAGCCAACTTGAAAGACAGTTAATAGATGGGAAGGAGTGTCCGTAGTCGAGCCCCGTGGATATAGACCTCGTGGCCGAACCACGTTAAAAACGTCGTGTCTCTCATTGCCAAATCTGCGGTGTCTCAATTTAGATTTACGCTTCGCAACACCGAGACACCGCAGAATTGGCAATGAGAGACACGAGATCCAACAATTTCTAGGCACGTTTCCTTATTGTGTTCCTATAATGCCCTTGCTAAATGATCACTACGTTCATCAAGAAAGGCGCTAGGTTTTTTCTTGTTTCACCTTCCCATTGTCTAGTTACCTAGTTCTGACTATGTGACTGCACATAACAGGAAAAAAGTTTATTATTGAGAATAGTTTGAAGAGTAATTAACATGGTCATTTTATCTAGTGCCTTAATTCTATTTGCATGTCTAAAACGGCTTATAAAAGGAATCAGAGAGAGTCTATGCTAACTAGCTTTGCTCAAATTCTAATCTAATAAAATTTAGCGAGGGAAGAAAATAATTTGAATTTGAACTCACGCGGCGAAACAGTTGTGCAAAAGTGAAACTTACAACAACTCTAAAAGGTTCAAGAAACTACGTGCCATGTACAACATGTCAACACTGAACCATGTTCATGGCGTAACTGTAGCTATAGACTTTGGCCCTACATGCTAGTGGGTTAAGATTCTGGCTCGGTCCTCTTAGTGATTTCGCAGGATGATTTAAAGTTGACTGGTGAATGTCGGGTGTTCTCTGTAGAAGCGAGAGAGGAGAGACCATATAAGCCAGCTCACTTGAGAGGAGGCGGGCGGCCACGAGAGATTAATTAGTATATACCAATATATATGCAAGTCAATCTGAAGGTTGTTAATGCCAAGGAAATGCATGCATCACTCGGTATATACCGATGTATATTGCTAGAGTAGGAACGCTTCACCCAAAAGAGTTAACTTGGTAATTGTACGCTTTGGACCAACAGGCAATCTATGCTGGTGTAACTCGATGTAAACCGATAATGTAGTACCAAAGGTCACGATGTTAACCTTTTCCTCCACTGATGAGAAACTTGAATATATAATATTCGTATTCGTAATCCTTTCTTTTCTAGTTTTCTTGAATGTGCCATGTAATGTCACGAAGCGAGCAGGGCCGGATCCAGCATTATAGCATTGGGTCAATGACTTTTGCTAACTCAGGTGCAATTTCTCTAGATAAATAAAAATGATAGATGTAATTAGGCAATGGCACCACTATGGCACTAATGGCACTATGTTTAGAAGAGTGATACCAGTGAGAACATTTTCTGGATCCGCCCCCGGGAGCGAGGGCGAAAGCCTCATCGAGGTGATACGCATGTGTGCTCGACACACTTACCGCTAGACTTTGAGTGAATCTTAGGCCTACGGTGTTGCAACCGAACTGCTTGGTTTCATTCAGGCATGATTATTGCACCAGATCTTTTCTTATTCGATCAACACTGAAAGTAGTTTATCTAAAAACACAAACTGATGAGAAAAGTTAGGATTGATATAGGCCATAATTATTTTTATTAATAGTGTGTTGGCTTGATCTTAAACTCGAGATCTTTCGGCTTCGATACCATATTAAATTACATATATTAGTTAGTTCAATTAAAAACTCAAACTTATGGAGAAAGAAATTTTAACACCGACGAAACCCACAATCCTCTAACGAGAGGTGCAGCGACATATACAGTACACTCTTCATGTATGTAGCATGCAGCTATCCCATCTGGACCTCCTTTGATAACACCACTGAAGCCCAGAACACCAACATTCAGTGGACTGAGCTACATACATGAAAGATAGACTGTAGACCAAAGTAACCTCTTCAGCGACTTGTCAGAACTTCAGAAAACACTGTAGTACTCCTACAACTGTAAGTCAATGACCATGTGATCCTCGTATTGCCATTGTGGTTGCAGCACATCATATCAAGCACACTTCCATTGCTCTTCTTATAAATGGGAAGAAGGGATGCTCGTGCTTGCCTCTACATTCCATAGAAAACCAGGTGACTCTGAGGGAAGCAAGAATAGGTGATACTTGCTGGTGGTATGTCATACCATCCAACAGCCCTGCAAGTTGATCTTAGGTTTCTTTTCTAATGCCATCGAAACCTTGCAACCAATATCTTCTAGCGCACGTAGTAGGAGTAGGACTGGGAGATGTCGGAGAATACAGCAGGACGTGATCGAACCCAAAGCTTCCGATAAGTTAAGTTGCTTCAGCAATGTTTGAATCTGCAGCAGCTTATACTTCATCATTCACTAGGTAAACCTGTTGTAACTGAACATCTTAATTTTTATCTATTTGATGATGGTTTTTCATAAATGTTGGGGAACGTATTGTGAATTGCCGGAAAAACATTGACTAATATTGTTGCATCAGATAACCAAGCAGCACTCGTACGCTTTCGTGCTCAAGGACATACACCTAATATTGAAGCCACTTCGCGTTGTCTATGCATTCAGCTAACCAAGTGATCATATGACACAGGAGCAGAGCTAAGTAAGTTGGTGTGCTCAGCTAACAAGACTATAGATATGGTAGATATGAGATATGTTCACGCATACTCTAATTGTTTCATCTTTTTAAGTGTACATTAACTACTCGAAAATTGGAAGAAACCATTGAAACTTTGAACATTTAACCGAACAGCTGAAATATTTCGAGCTTAAAGAGACATGAAATGTTCTGTGAAATACTTTCGAACAATTAAACATAAGCCTCTAACTAAAATTCAATAGACCAAAAGGATGTACTAGGGGCAGGTGACTGACAATGGAGAAGCTGAGAATTGAGAATATTACATCAAGAGTTTAGTGAACTGAAGGATGGATATTTTTTTGGTCTCCCCCATTTTCCTCTTGAGCACAAGTTATCTTAGCTTTTGACAACAGGAACCTAGTCCAAAACCACTTGGACTAAAAAATTCTTTGTAAGGCAATCTTTGCAACTTGTGCTGAACAGTATTACAGGAATTTGGAAAGAGCATGCTGGTCCGATATATTATCCTAGGTTTGTGCTTCAGATTGCAGAAAAGGATGAACATGCTTTATCTTCTTGGAATGGAACTGTAGGAAGCGTATTCACGAAAAAAGAAACTGATGAACTTGACTAGTAGAAAACAAAGCATATACGACTTAACACTATTGGTTGATAATTCACAATGTACAGGGAGCAATGTGCAAGCTTCATGAGCAGCTGTCCCAAAAAGAAGTTTACTGATTTCGTCCAAAAAGGTATAAAAGAAATTACTCAATTAGCCCACTGTATAATTGTGATAAATGCAGGCATTCCCTTTAGTCAAACAAGTGTCTCCAAACAATTAAAGTAACATTGAATGAACACAATCATTTTCCTGAGTTAATTTGGCAGCACAGTTCCATTTTTCTTTAAACCTTCTCACCACGAGTTCAAGTTGATGTAATGAGGTCCATTCATGAACAGAAATCTGCAGCCTGCAGGAACCTCTTTATCAACCCTGCCAGAAAGTTCACCAAACAATGTACGTAGTGAATGTACCCTTCAGTACAATTGAGAATCAACGAACATATGGTGTTGATATGGCGAGTACAACATGAATAAGTTCTGAATGGTTGTGGTACCGGATCAAATCGAGTACAGTTCCATTGCTCTTCCTATAAATAGGGAGAACCCGGAGAAGGGATGCGTGCCTCATTATTTCAGAGAAACCGACTGGCTTGAAGTTCACTTTGCCACCATTAATCTTCCCGTGCGCGTAGTAGGACTAGGCCTGGAGGCATTCGAGAATGCAGTGGTGCAAGATGATAATCAGACTCTTTATCGGGAGACAACCGTACAATGTCCCCCCCGGCTCCCCATCTCTCCACTGCTGGTTAAACCTGATGTAGTTTCATTCCATTCTTTCACTTCTATGGGAATTGTGGCCGGAGAGTAATTTCTTTTACAGTGTTACCACACGATAGACAGGGTGCTCACCTTTGGTCAAACTGGGCAACCAACTTCCACTTGGGTTCTCCTATTGAAAGGAACCAAGAGAAAAACATGCATATTTCATCGGTGGAAATAGAAAAGTTCAACTGAAATATTCCGAGCTCTATCAACCGTGCAATTTCGTTCTTTTTTACTTTTACGAGCCATAAACACAAGTATGAGTCTCTACAGTCTACTCGCTAGATCAAAATCAAAGAGTGGCAAAGACTTAACCTACCAAAACCAGGATTAAGTCAAGTAATAGGGGATAACAGGAGAAGCACCCAAGTCGCTAACTTAAAGGCTATATTTGGGGCAGGAAAGTGACAATGGAGAAGGTATGTCAAGAGTTTGGTGCAATTGAAGGAAGGATGATTGGTATTCACCATTTTCCACTTGAACACAAGTAGTCTTTGCATACAACAGCAAACACTAGTACAATACCACTTGAACCAGAAGCTGTATTCCTAAGCCAATCTTTGCAGCTTGTGCTAGAACAATATTTCAAGTACAGCTTTGAGATATTTTGCGAGGAGCCCATGTCACTATTTATGGGCTCATCCCCAAACAACCATGGCAAGACATTCAGGTAGACTACCAGAATTGCAGCAACTGATGAACGAGTAATAGCAAACTAAGCACAACATAGCAAACATTGGCATTCACAAGGTTCACATCCTTTTGTAGCAATTACAGATAAGGTAGAAACAAAATAAGCTGTTCCAATCTCACACTAGCTATCATAGATAGATAGTCAAATAAGGTACAGGACTACAGGTCCATTGCCAAAGAGTACTTCGGACTTCAGAGAGCAACCTGAGCATCTAAGCTAGACATAAGCATATACCGACACAACTACTGCGCAACTAGAGGCGCCTGACACAAGCCCTTCTTGACAAGAATATTTATTCCTGAAAAAGGTGGAAAAAGGATCAGTGGAAATTGAAGTGTTACAAAGAGCTTATTCCACAATTGCAGATGCTTACCCGTTGTCCCTATGTACAGGCACCAATTGCTAGACCTCAAATCCCTCAGTAGAAACCAGCAGACATGGGCATATCATCAAAGCTCCAAAGACCCATGTTGCTGACCACGTCCTGAGATCCATCACAGCTTAGCATGCTGTCAATTGACTCATCCGAACAACCGTCCATCAGGAACTTCATGTATGATTCCAAGTCGGTTGGATCAACATTAGCATTACCCATCGTAGGAGGCGCTGCTGCATTACTGGCATTGTTTTGGAGGAGTGCAAATTCATCAACCTCTGTCAAGGTGGGAATGGATGCAAGCACAGATGTTATGTCAGGTGTCTTAGCATCATTCTCCCGGCTAAAGTCTGAGCAACTGAAGGAGTTGCTCCCTTGATCAGAGGAAAGATTCATCAAAGGAGCCTCAACTGCATTCATTGCAGGAAGAAAGGACATGTTCTGAGGCTGCACAAATGGCTCATTTAAGGTGTAGTCAGCAACAGGGTAGGAATACGCATTTGTGTTGGCCATGTTGTTGACTGCTGGCTTGATAGTCGGCTTCTCTTCAGTGTTGAACTTGGGCACCTTCACAGAGGTAGGTTCAGCACAGTGCTGCTGAGAAGACACAGGAGTCTCGTCTGGGAAATTGACCTTCGCCTTCTTGCCACGAATCCTGCGTGCTTCAGCATCATAAGCTCTAGCAGCTTCTTCAGCAGAGTTGAAAGTGCCAAGCCAGACACGGACACCCTTGCGAGGATCTCTGATTTCAGCAGCCCATTTACCCCAAGGGCGCCGGCGGATGCCCCTGAATTGGTTCTTTCTCTTCCTTTTAGCGGACCCTGATGCACGGCCATCAGCACCACCAGTAGTTGCATTTAATCCATCTGAAGGAAGCAGTAAGATCAATGTAAGGCGTCCACTACTCCATAAAAGTGTGTTATATGATAGTGCTGCTTCCTTTGAACAATTAGCCGACACTTAAAATATAAGCATTAATGATGCATTAGAGCATAAAACACTTTAGCACAAGAAATGTCTGCCGAATGAACATTCAGAAGAGAAGATAGCCTCCTTAAAATATGCAGAAAACTAATCCAGTCCAATCACAAGGCATAGAAAAGGAAAAAAATTCTTCAGAACTAGCCACTGCTGCAGAACCCTATCTTCATCCAGAAATATCGACATTCTCTACACCCAGGTGCACCCAAGGTTTTTTTCCTCTCGAAGGACTAAAGGTAAGTTCAGACATGAAATCAGGCTTGAGTCAATCAATTTTAACATAGAAACCTAGATTATATTCAATCTGCGCAAAATCTCAGAAGCAGCCCAACTCCTAAGCGTCCCGTAGGGAAGCTCCATCTATGAATCGAAAGTAATATCATAACATAGACATGATTACTAAAACAGGGATAATAATTAGGAAGTTATGCTAAGCTAAGGATCGACACAACACCAATCTTTCTTGACAACAAGGACTTACTCCTTTTCCAAAAGACAACAAGGACTCACTGTATTAACTTAGAACGGAATGAACATTTGCAGAAATTAAACTTCATGATGAACAAATGGAAAATACGACTAGTTAATCCGACCACCAACCCCCCTAAGAACTCATATCTACCTCCCGAATCTCAAATAGACCAAGCAATTCTACCAGTACCCCAAAAGTCCGATCTTTCTAGGGATGGACTCAAGAAACCACCTATACTTCGCCCGAGGATCCCTACCAGACCACCCAAATCGATGCCGAGTCAGGTCCTTTACCTCTGGCGCATCCGTTACTGAGGGCGGGGAAGGGCTTGACCTCGTCGTCGGACGCCATCTCCGACTCCCCGGGCTCCTCCTCGAACCCCTCGAAGTCGGCCTCGAAGTCCTCCTCCCCCTCCTCCTCGAACTCCTCCTCTGGCACCCGGCGGGGCCTCCCGCCCCTCCCCCCGACCGCAGCCCCCCTCCGCCTCTTCTCCTCCTTCTCCGGCCAGAGGTGGCCTTCGGTGACCCGCCGCGGCGGTGGGATGATGTCGGAGAGGATGGCGCCGCCACACATGGCTCGCGAGGTGTTGAGGTGGGACCGCTACGGCAAGAGAAGAGCAAAAGAAACGTTGCGCGAACGAGACGAGACGGCTCCGTTGGTGTGATGTGTTGGTTCACTTTGCTTGAGATGATAGCACGGGAGGGGTGCATATATACGTGCGGGGAAAATGGCTGTTTTATCCCTCTATCAAGTGCTTTAACACGTTTGCCCCTGGTCCCCGCTCCACCCTAAAGTTATAAAGTCAACTTCAAGTGCTTTTAACATATTTGGTCCCTCTAAATTGTGAAGTCAACTTTATCTTCATGACAGAATAAACAGATGACTTGTGTCATTTGTCATACAGTGTAACCACGACGCTCTTCTGTCGCGTGTCAGAGCCACGACACACATGAAAACCACTGATCAAGCCGTGACAAGTGAGGAGTCGCTCCTCCGGACCGCGATAGGGTTATCTCGCGCCCCTGTTGCATGATAGCAACCCGTCGCGGCTACCGACCGCGATAAGCAAACAGTGCTCGCATCTCTTGTTGGCCTACATCGGATAGAAGTCTATCGCGCCCTCACAGCGCAACAGGAATGTGAGATGCTAGTTGCCTTGCATACAAAACCCCATCGTCGTGCTCTCATTTGCCATTGCACAATGCACACACCTCACCACTTCTATCGTTCTCCATTCTTCTCTTTCACTTATTTCTTGATTGAACTAGTGTTGCGAAGCAACGAAAAGAATCGTTGAGAACAGTGAGTTTTTCTTCTAAAGCAATTTATTTATGTTTGGTCAAATCAAATAGTAGTGAGCTCGCCCCTAATAGTAGCCTTGTTGAACAGTGATGTCTGATGATGCTCCAGCACGTGTTTGGACTCATCTTATGTCTCATTGCCTTTTAAGAGGTGTGTATTAAATAGGTGGGTTAGGTGTGAAAAATAGGGTTTCTCTTGAGGAAGTCTTAAACAATGAAGTTCACATAATCGAAGTGAGGAAGCTTTTACCCAAGAATGGGTACCCTGAAATGACCTCGAAGTCGATTTGCAAGCATCTGTTGAAGTTGTGCAAGAGGTGGATGCAGATTGTAGACTGAAAAAACTCTCCGGAGTGTAGTTTAGAGAATCAGCCAGCACAATAAAGATCCCGAAAACTCAGCACCCATTAAGGTTATTATTATGATTTAAGTTGACCCTTTTCCTCGCAACCATCATATTTTGCCATTCTTATATGATGTTTTTTTATTATTAGGCCAACCCTAAGGATGAAGAGTTTCTGAACAAAGAAATTGAGAACTTGAAAGATCGAGGTCTATCGATTAGAGGGGGATGAATAGGAGATTATCAAATTTTACTCAAGTTAGTTGTTTAGCATGCAAGAGTGAAGCAGTTTAAAGGTGAGGCAATGAATAACAAACTAGATCTAGCTCAAATGAAGAATAACACTTAAATAAAGAGCTAGAAAGAAGACTCAAGATTTATCCCGAAGTTCAAGTTGTTGGCAACAACTCTACGTCTTCATTTGGAGAGGCTTGAGCACTTAGCTCCGAAGTCACACAGACTTTATCTTCTTCTCCTTGAGCCAAGTCCACTTAGAACTTGCTCAATCACTCGTGGTGGATCTTGAGGTGATCCCCGAACCTTCACAATCTTGTTGGAGGCGAATCCACAAATTGGAGCTCTCAACGACACCTAGCTGGCTAGGAGATGCCAAATCTCCAAGAGTAATGAGTCAAGATTACTAGGCTCGAAGAAGCGCTTGCTTGAATGCTCAATCAAGTCTCAGATCTCTCAGATCTTTTCTCTCTCAAAGTAGATCTCAAAGAGCAAGAGAAAAGGGGAACACACAGTATGAGAGAGAGTATTTTGCGCAGAGTGTCCTCCCGAGCCTGCAGGAGGTCGAGGGCTATAAATAGGCACAGCTCAGAAAAGAGTCGTTGGAGAAAAAGATTCTTCCTCGGAGCAACCAGAACACGAACCCAGAAGCACCGAGTTTCAAAACAACGATCATATTCTGAGGAACTCAGATGCACAACGAAAGTCTTCAACTCAAAGTCGGTAGTTCCGAAAGGAACACGGTCATACCGGGATTGAAGATTTTACTCCGCAAAGCACTTCTAGAAGCGATTCCCGGTAGTGCCGACTTTGAAGAACGGTTAAAGCAAGATTTGAAGTAATGACACGTTCTTCTCTCATAAGAGGAAATGCGGTCAAACCAGAAACACTACTAGAAAAAAGGTCATCCGTTCATATTATCACTGACGGGCAGGGAGAGGCCCGTCACAGTTGTTTGTTATCACTGACGGGCACCGGGTGAACCGTCAGTCGTGAATCTACCAGACGTTCCAATTTGCGTGGGGAAAGTCATCACTGACGGGCAAAATGTATGACCCGTCAGAGATTACACAGCTGCCGGCGACGAATTTTACCAGTGACGATCTTGTTTTCTTGCCCGTCAGTGGTACTTTAGTCATCATAGACGGGCGACCAAGCTGCCCGTCAGCGGTAACATTGTTACCGGTGACGGCTATTGTCAGTGACGGGCCTGTAGGACGAGCCGTCACCATTTTCTGCCTCTTCGCTGCTATAAAAAACACATACCCCACCGAGCGTTTCATATTCCTCTCGTTCTCTCCGTTCATCGTCTTCCTCCCCTCACCGTCTCGCCACCGGCCGGATCCGCGATGGTGCGGGAGCAGAAGACCGAGGAGTTTCCTGAAAGCGCGTCCTCGAGGAAGAGGGCCCGCCACGAAGCTCCCCAGCAGGTACGTCGTTCTCCTCGCATGAAGATGTTGAAGGAGAAGGAGCAGATGGAGGAGGCGGAGCAGTTACGTCGTTCTTCTGGCGCGGAGCTGCGCGTCGAGCCCGTGGAGGAGGACGACGCCGCTGACGCCGTCGAAGAGGAACCCGTGGAGGAGGACGACGCCGCTGCCGCCGTCCAAGAGGAGCCCGTGGAGGAGGGGGACGCTGCTGCCGCCGTCGACGAGGAGCCCGAGGACGAGGACGACGCCGCTGCCGCCGTCGAAGAGGAGCGGCAGCTCCAGGAGGTGATACGTCGGTCCATCAACTATGAACGCGCCAGGACCGCCATCATAGCCGAGGAGGACCGCATGACGGCGGAAGCCGTGAAGGCTTCCCTCGCCGATGCCCACGCCGCGGCCGCCGCCCCTGCCCGGGAGGGGAAGATGAAGGAGGTCGAGAAAGGAGGACCTTCTGGCTCGGAGCCGCGCGTCAAGAATCAGAGAAAGAAGGAGAAGATGGTGTGGGTTATCGAAATGACAGACAAATAAAAAATTTCTTGTCCTTGTATTTTGCAATCGGATGAAATGGATGAACTATCGATAGCGTACTAACTTTTTTTTTCACTATGGATGAATCGGATGAAATGGATGAACTATGGATGAACTATCAGATGAAATGGATGAAAAATTTTGTTGTCTTGTATATGTGCATTGTTGATGTCGTTCTATATTTTTTTTGAGCCGGCAGAGCTTACCACTGACGGGTGAAACTCGTTCGCCCGTCAGTGGTATTATACCGTTGACGGTTGGAGAACGGCGGCCCGTCAATGATGACTTCCCCCCGATTTTTCACTGAGCGGTTGTAGCGTTACCACTGACAGGCGGCCCTTCTTTGCCCGTCACTCATAAATCATGTAAAGTAAAAAATTTAGCTACTCCAGCTTATCCCGAGCGCAGCGCCCAAACCCACGAGCCCAGGCCGCGCAGGAGACCAGGGGTGGCTAGAAGTATCAGTGAAGGTTATAAGGAATTCGGAAGCCGAATGCGCAGCTGTCCTTTTAAGCTAGTGCGCGCGCTGCTCGCTCGGCGAGGTGGGACTAAATTTCTGCGGTACCAGCTTTGTAGCGTTACCACTGACGGGCGGCCCTTATTTGCCCGTCAGTGATGATAAGTTAACACTGACGGATCCTTGACTGATGCCCGTCAGTGGTATTCCTACCTATATAACTCCAGCTCTGGCGCGAAAAACTTTCTGTGCCCGCGCGTCCCAAGGACCAGCTGCGTGCGCCGCCGTCGCCAGCTAAACTGCTGCGGCCCGCGCGCAGCCCTATTATCTCCCGATCGAAGGCCATCTTCATTCTCTCGAGCCCGGCCTCTTGATCGATCCCTCTCTCAAAGATTGCTGGCTACCCGGCGGGCTCCTGATTCTCTCCTCCCCCCCTCTCAACAGGCCAATTTTTCTCTCCTCCAGTCCCCATCCCCCTCTCAAAGACCCCAGCTGCCTTCTTGTCAACATCCCTCTCCCCGAAGGCCCACGATATCCGTCGCTCCTAGCTCCTCTAGGGTTTTTAATCTCTAACATGGTAATAATTAGTACTTTATTTTATTCGCCTGAGAGAAGAAATGGCTAATTTAATATATTTATTTTATGAAATTATGTTTATTTTGCCTTAGGGATCGATTGATAGAAGTTGGATGTATGGAGATCGTGCCACACAGAGTTTCGTCACCGCTTTGAACGAGTTTCTTCGAGTCGCTCAAGACGATATGGCGATCAAGGGAAAAGCGAAGATGTGTTGTCCATGTCGTAAATGTAGTAATATGCAAATGTTATCGACGACGGGGGAGTTGCAACTACATTTGCTGACGAAGGGTTTCATGGAAGGCTATACACGTTGGACATGTCATGGTGAAGAGAAAGAAGTTGCAAACCCAGAGAAAGAAGTTGCAAACCCGACAGAAGCGGTGGACCTCGTTGAGGATGAGCACGGCGTAGCTATCGAGGAAGAAGCTAATTCACAATCTTCAGATGATAGCATGGGGAATTTGAATGACATGTTGCATGATATGGAAGAAATGACTTCGACCCCGGAGAATGAAAGAGAGTTCGCAGAGTTTGTAAGATTGTTGGAAGACGCGAGAGTTCCGTTGTTTGTTGGATGTAAACTCGAGCATACGCGGTTGTCCGTCTCGTTAGAACTTCTAAAGCTAAAGGCAACGTACAACTGGCCGGACACAAGTTTCACAAAATTATTAGAGCTCATTTCCAACGTTCTCCCGGAGGGGAACGTCTTGCCTACAAGCACTTACAGGGCAAAGAAGGTTATATGCCCTCTCGGATTGGACGTTGAAAAATTCCATGCGTGTCCAAACGACTGCATCTTGTACTGCAGAGAGTACGTAGACCTACGAAGATGTCCGGTGTGCAAGACATCCCGGTACAAGCGTACTGCAAACCAACTCGATCGTGACGAGGACGACGATGAAGCGAAGGGCCCCCCTGCGAAGGTTTGCTGGTATCTTCCTGTTCTTCCCCGTTTGAAGCGATTTTTTGCCAACAAGAAAGATGCAAAACGAATGCGTTGGCATAAGGAGGGTCGAATTGAAGATGGAATCCTGAGGCACCCTGCCGATGCATGCCAATGGAGGGCAGTGGACGATGCATTTCCAGATTTCGGGGGGGAGGCGAGAAACATAAGGTTTGGGATGAGCACAGACGGGATCAATCCATTCGGCAACATGAGTAGCAGACACAGCACATGGCCAGTCCTTCTATGGATGTACAACCTTCCTCCATGGCTGTCGATGAAGCGCAAGTATATACACCTCTCCGTACTCATCCAAGGGCCGAAACAACCTGGAAACGATATCGACGTGTACATGCAGCCAATGAAGGAGGAACTAGAGACACTCTGGCACCAGGGGGCTGAGGTTTGGGACGCTGAAAAAGTAGAGTATTTCCAGCTACGAGCTATGTTGTTCACTACGGTCAATGACTATCCAGCGCTCGGAAACTCGTTTGGCCAGAGTGTGAAAGGATATGAAGCTTGTGTCTCGTGCCAAGAAGAGACTGCGAGTTCATTCTTACAGAACTCGAGGAAAATCGTGTATATGGGTCACCGAAGGTGGCTGGCCAAAAACGATCCATGGAGGCAGTGCCCAATTAAGTTTAACGGAGAAGTGGAAAATCGTTCGAAGCCGGTGGAGAAGACCGGTGCACAGATATACGAGATTGTCAAGGATATCGACATTGTACCCGGAAAGACACAAGAGCTCCGACCGGGCATCTGGAAGAGGAAGTCGCTATTTTGGGACCTGCCTTACTGGCAAGTTCTACACACCCGTCACAGTATTGATGTCATGCATGTCGAGAAAAATGTGTGCGACAGCTTGGTTGGTATTTTGCTGAACATTCCAGACAAGACAAAAGATGGTGTCAAGGCACGGCTTGACATGGAACAGATGGGCGTCAGACCAGAGCTGTGGTCCGAACAGATAACGTCAAAGACAAACAAGGGTGATTTGAGAGTCAAGACGCGCCTACCTCCCGCCTGTTACACCCTGAGCAAAGCGGAGAAGAAGAGATTGTGCGAGTGTCTTGCTGGGGTCAAAGTTCCTTCCGGATATTCGGCAAACATAAAGAAACTTGTATCGATGAAGGACTTGAAATTAATTGGTATGAAATCTCATGATTGTCATGTGATGATGACACAGATCCTACCCATTGCAATTAGAGGCCTAATGGAGCCAGGAGTCCGCAAGACCGTCACCAACCTTTGTAGCTTTTTCAACACGATCTCTCAGAAGTCAATTAGCCCAGATCGCCTTCATAAACTTAAGCAAGAGATCGTCGTGACCATCTGCGAACTAGAGATGTACTTCCCTCCTACATTCTTCGATATCATGGTACATCTCATGATACATATCGCTCCGGAGATACTGAGCCTAGGCCCCGTGTTCCTACACAGCATGTATCCTTTTGAAAGATACATGGGCATTCTGAAGCGCTATGTTCGTAACAGATATCGGCCTGAAGGAAGCATCGTCCAAGGCTATGCTGCTGAAGAGTGTGTCGAGTTCTGCACAGATTACATGGCTGAACATCGACCTATAGGTGTGCCAAGTTCGCGGCACTCGGGTAGACTCATTGGTGTCGGCACACTCGGAAGAAGACAGTACGATCCTTTACGTACCGATCGATCAACTGACTTCCATAGAGCACATTTCGTGGTCTTGCAACACCTGTCAGTGGTTGGGCCTTACATAGAGATGCACCAGCAACTGTTGCGCAAAGAAAACCCTAATAGAGGACTTTATTGGATCACAAAGACGCACAACGCGCAATTTTGCCATTGGCTAAAGGACTACTGGTACGGAAGGGAACCGACCTGTGAAGAAGAAATAATCGTCAAATGGTTGGCAAGAGAACCCATGACAAACATCGTGACATGGCAAGGGTATGATATCAACGGATACACGTTCTATACGGAGGCCCAAGACCGGAAAAGCACATATCAAAACTCCGGGGTGACGATAGAAGCTAAAAGTAGTATTGATGGCCCGAAATGCAGGTACTACGGCATCATCGAAGAGATTTGGGAACTTGACTACACCGTGACCAAGGTCCCGGTGTTTCGTTGCCGATGGGTGCACCTGAAGGACGTCTGTGTCGAAGATCAGAACTTCACCACGGTGAATCTTCGGAGTGTCGGGTCCAAAGAGGAACCATTCATATTGGCTAAACAGGTCGCGCAAGTGTTCTACGTACTGGATCCATCTAATAAGAAGCGCCACGTTGTAAGAAAAGGAAAAAGGAGTATCGTTGGAGTGGATGGTGTAGTGGACGAAGAAGACTACGACCAATTCGATGATCCGGATACCGAAGATGAAGATGAGAAGACAAAGAAAAAGATGAAACGTCATACCGATAACAGTGCCAAGCCGTACGTACGTACTGATCATAACGAAGGACTGACATATCAAGGGAAGAAGCTAGTCGATGACGATGACGAGAACGACGGAACTTAATATAAGTGTTGACATTTATGTGATGTAGATATGTAAATATATATGTGTGATCGAGATAACTGTTGTCATTTATGTGATGTAGATATAAATATATATGTACATGTGCGATATAAGTGTTGTCATTTATAAGGATATGCAATTTTGATTATGTTGGAAGCCCAGCAAAGTGATGAATCCTTTACACTTAGCAATTTGGTTGGATGGATGGAAGTTGGATATGATGAGCCAATTTTATGTTTAATTGGTTGGATATATATATATGATGGATGGATTGCTATGGTTACCATTTGTATGCGATGTTGATCGAGATTACCCACCTGAGTCTCAGGTGACAAACTCAAGCTATCCTGTTCATTTTCAGGTGACAAACTCAAGCTATCCACCCGAGTCCTAGACTCTGGAAACAAGAATATGAAGTTAACACTGACGGGCCTTTATTAGGAGACCGTCACTGCTAAATAACACTGACGGTCACTACATAAAGGCCCGTCAGTGTTAAGTAATCATCACTGACGGGCAAGGAGCGGTAGCCCGTCAGTGGTAACGCCACCGACGCTGCTGCCGCACATCTTTAGTCCCACCTCGCCGAACGACCAGCGCGCGCACCAGCTTAAAAGGGCAGCTGCGCCATCGGCTTTCGAATTCCTTACAACCTTTACTGATACGTCGAGCCACTGCTGGTCCCCTGCGCGGCCTGGGCTCGTGGGCCAGGGCACTGTGCTCGGGATAGGCTGTTGTGCCCGAATTTTTTGCTTTATATAATTTTGTTCACTTCTATTTTCCAGCAAAAACCAAAAAATACAGGAGTGGAGCAGGCAAGAAATTTTTTCTAAGTGTCTACTCCTATATATAGAACACACTCATCACTGACGGGCCGAAAAAAATACCCGTCAATTTTACATACAAGTGACGGTCACCGCATAACTGCCCGTCAGTGGTAAGGCTAAATTTTTTTACTTTACATAACAACAACTGTTAGAACTTAGACATTTTAGGCGCACACAACAACAAATGTTAGACATGAAGCAAAAAATTTAGGCGCACCAGCCTTATCCCGAGCACAGCGCCCAGACTCACGAACCTAGGCCGCGCAGGGGACCGGCCATAGGCCTACCCCGAGCACAGCGCCCTGGCCCACGAGCCCAGGCCGCGCAGGGGGACCGGCGGTGGCTCGTAGTATCAGTGAAGCTTGTAAGGAATTCGAAATCGAGAGGCGCAGCTACCCTTTTAAGCTAGTGCGTGCGCTCCTCGCTCGGCGAGGTGGGACTAAAGTTGTGCGGTACCACCGTTAGAGTTACCACTGACGGGCACAAAAGCGAACCCGTCACTTGTATTTATGAGTGACGGTCGCCAAATGGTGCCCGTCAGTGTTGATCAACTTAACACTGACGGCTCTTGTGTTGTGCCCGTCAGTGATGAGTTTATTCTATATGTAGGACCCGACACTTAGAAAAATTTTCGTGCCCGCGCGTCCGTTCAAGACCAGCAGCGAGAGCCCTAGTTAACAGTGCCGAACTGCTGCCGCCGCCGACGCCGACGAATCTGCACTGCTCCGCGCGCGCTCCATGGATCCCGCCGCCACCTCCTCCACTCCCGCTGCCGTCGGGGCCGCCTCCACCGCGCAGGCCACCGCCACCGAGGCCACCGGCACCGAGGTCGCCGCCACCGCCTCCTCCTCCTCGCACTCTGGTGCCGCCACCTCTTCCTCCCACTCCGCCATGCCCGGGTAATTCATTTTCATTCCTTTGTTTCTTTGGACTGATCTGCGCATACATTTTCTATTGATCAAGCATTCTTCATACATTAAGCAGAAGCTACAAATTTAGGGTTTGATGTGGCTTTTCATGCTCTCAAGCCCAACCCTATCGATCTTTTTCCTTTGTCAGTGCTACATATACGTATTTTTTGTATCGTATATGAATTGTTGAACTTGAGTTAATTCCACAGAAATTATTGGCTTTTCTGATACGAACTAGATTGGCTTTTATATATATATATATGTATGCACACAATGTAGTTAGCTATTTCATATCATATCCATGCATAAATATGCAAGCCTTAAGAAAATAGAAGCATTGCTATAATTCCTGGCTGTTGCATATATATAAGTATACCTATGAATGCATTAGTGTTAGTTATTTGTGTAGTACACGTACGGATCTAGCTAGCTTGTTAAAGGGAATGAAGAAGATTGAAATATGTGCATGGCATTTTAGTATAGGAGAAAATAAAAGTACTTATAAGAACTTGAAATAATTATGTTTATTATAAACATATTAGGTCTTTATTTAACCTAGTTCATATATGTACGTAAAAAAGAGGCTCTGGACCGCATAACCCTGGGGATGAGGTCGAGGCCGAAGGTGTAACGGCACCAAGAAGGCAGCGCAAACAAAGAACGGGGAACAAGCTGCCGACGCAGACCTTAGTCATCACGGGGGTCGACCCCGACACAGGCGCACCAAGTGAACCACGGAGCTCGGCGTCGAAATTCAACAACGCCTGTGGGGTGCTCGTACGGGAGAACATCCCGATCACTACTTCCGAATGGAACCAGGTGCCCCGGTCAGAGAAAGATGCCTTGCTGACTTCGCTGTTTAACCTGTTCGCGGTCCCAGAGCACCTGAAGGAGACGGTGAAGCACCACGCGGAGATAACGATGTGTAATGCTCACAAGAACTGGAGGCACATTGCGACCAAGGAGTACGTGATGAAAAATCGCCATCCGGGAAGAAGATGGTCGAAAGTAACTGATGAGCAGTGGGACCAATTCGTCGCCTCGAGGAGCACTGACGAGTTCAAGGCCAAGAGTGAGAAGAACAAGGAGCTGCGAACGAGGAATAAATTCAACCACAGAGTTGGCAGCCGCGGGTACGCCGGGATAAAGAGCAAATGGGAAAGAGAAGATGCGGCACTGCGAGCGGCTGGGAAACCAGTTCCTTTCGAGGAAATATCGGAGCCTCGCGCCAGAAACTGGGCCAGGGGTCACACGAAAGTGAACCCGACGACTGGGGATGTGACGTTCCCCACGGAGGAGGTCCAGGCGGTGTCCAATCGATTGGTACTCACTCGACCTGTCCTGTCAATCCATCGTAAATAACTTGCTTCCTAAACGCTCGGTAGTGAAATATGGTACGTCTCTATTGCAGGTACAGTTGAGCCAGCAGGAATCGTCTCAAGATTCCGTACATTCCGAGAGGTGGCAAACACCTCTATCGCTTGCTCTGGGAAACCCAGAGAAAACTGGGCGTATACGAGGTGTCGGTGTAGCCGCTACATGGGATAGAATCTTTCCCAAATCAGCTGATGCCGCCCGCCAAAGGAAGAGGAGCAGGCACGAGGCTTTAATGGAAGCGATGATGGAGAAGGCAAGAGAGGCGGCGAGACAGGAGATCAGCGAGGATTTCCTGAGACGGTCGGAAGAGGCGGCACGAGAAGCGGCAAGACAGGAGTTCGCGAGGCTATATGGGGAGCTGCCACCCACGCATCGTGCGCCGAACGTTCCTGGAGGGAGCAGTTGCGCCTCTACCAACGCGGCCACCTCCGATGGGGTAGCTACAGCGTATCCCTACGAAACCCTAAATGTAAGTTCATGGCACTTAGTAGGATGTTTCATACACATCTTATGTTTCAAACACTGCTCTAATGGCCGAGAACCAACCTTTAACTGTTCCACAGGTGCAGGTGCCCACGAAATGCCGATTGGTTTATCCTGTGCCGGGCGCCAATATTACCGTCGCACACGGCCTACTGATGCCAGCTTCTTCGGGGGCCATGACGCACCATCAGAGAACATCAGCGGACATGGTGAAGGTACAGGTGGATAGGGTAGTGGCAGAGTTCGGTGCCATGACTGTCCCCGTACCTCCTGAAGAGGATGCGACCACGCTAGGACAATGCCTGATGACCTTCATCCAGTGGCCGAAGGTTCAAGTGGTTGTAGAAGGGGCCTCGACTCGCACATCTCCGGCCAGCGCCTCTCCATCAACCCGGATATCTCCTTTGGCCTTGAGCCAAACACATCTGTCGTTCGACCGGAGAGACGAAGACCCGATGCTAGCCCAAGAGGGGCCGGAGGCAGGTGTCACTCCAATGGATGTTGACCTGCCACCTGTCGATGCACCCGAGCCGTCGAGAACAGAAAGACGCACCAAGCATAGGCAGGACCCAAAGCCAGCGGAGCCAGACAGTGCGCAAGGTGCCGCGAAGAGTACTTTATCTCCAGGCACACTTCACGGCGCAATGCAGGAGGCATTTGCTGGCCCTACGCCTAAGGAAAACATAATACATACGGAGAGTGATCCAACAGCGGTCCAGAAGGCTCCAAAGAAAAGGAACACCAAACGGGGCGGCACCTCAAAGAGGAAAGCAAAACAAGATAGCGCCGCTAAGTCCCTGTCCTACGCGTCAACTCCCGTCTTTAAATTGACAGCTAGGCCAGACAGGTACATGCCCGGACAGCCGCTCCTCCCAGACGATGAGGTACAATCTTTGGGACTGGAGGCAAGACGGCTGCATGACATGATCGTGCAGCATGCGAGTCAACCGAGTCAATATGTATCGTACATCACGGTCGAAGTGCCACCAAGCTATCACTTTTATCGAGAGTTTGACTCTCCAACATTCACGGTCGAGTTTGAAGACCTCTGGTACATGTACAACCTGAACAGGCTGGAGACCAATCTGCTAAGGGCCTGGACACTCTGGCAAAACAAAGAGGCCATGCGCCTCAAAGCGGACGTTGGGTTCATCGATCCGTGCCTCTTGCAGGATCGTCAAATTAACGAGGCCGAAGAATCGGTCGTCGAGTACATCTGCCAGGCATGGCTCGCGCAAAAGGACAAGGATGCGATACTCATGCCCTACAACCCCCCGTGAGTTGTTCACTAATTCTGTCAATTTTTTCTCATCTACGTAATAAAATAGCTAAATGTGTTTACATGCATGTCATCTCGTCTATGCAGCGACCATTGGGTCCTTATCACCATAGTCCCCGATTGGAACAAAGTATTTTACTTTGATTCTCTTATCCGAGAGAAAGGACTACCCCGGCGGGACTTCTCGAAGATTCGGCGTTGCATTGATGAGGCGTACACCAAATTTAAGGCATGCGGAGGGATGGCAAAGCGGAAAAAGCCAGCGCCTAAGCTCACCCACAGGTTTGACTGGCCATGCAGGCAGCAACCGAAGAATAGTGTGACTTGTGGGTTTTACGTTTGCGCGCACATGGACGCGTTCGTCCAACGCTGGAACCCACGTTCCACCGAAGAAGACCTCAAAATCTGGCTGCAGCATGACAACTACGACTACTTACAAGATCAATGCCGCATCAGAGATGCGTTTGCGTACTTCTTGAACCAGTATGTCGTCCGGCCAGGCGGTGAATTTTACGCCGGCGTAGAGCTGCCCCCAGCCACTACATCTCATCATTCTGAGGACTAGTTGTACAAACTTATTTGTTTATTCAGACTTGTCAAATAATATTGGTTCATTCATTATCAACGTAGATTTCTACCTTATTCTTGTTTCAATACAATGTTGTTATATTGTGCCGTCTACTATCTTCTTGCAGGATATACATCTTCACGATCATCGAACGACTCCTCCGCAACATCATAGAAGCTTGATGACATATTTATTATGAATTTCAATGTGCTTGGGTGTAATATATGTGCATTAATTTAGATTTGTGAATTTCATATATTGTGAATGTCTTGTACTATGTTGTCAATATATATGTGCCGATTTCTGAAGTTCATATAATTATGAATGTGCTTTTGATGCTTTGTGCCTCGCAGCTGGGGCTGCTGAGAGGCTGTGTAGCTGGGGCTGCACAGCTTGGGCTTTTTTACAGAGGGCATGGCTAGCAAATCTTGAGGCTAGCCAGCAAAAAATGGTTCAGGGATGCAGGATATGGTCATCACTGACGGGCGCAACAAAGAGAGCCGTCAACGGTACAAATCATAACTGACGGGCAGATAATCCAAACCCGTCACTGGTAACCAATTATCACTGACAGGTCAAAATACGCTACCCGTCACAGGCAACATATTACGACTGACGGGCAGGAAAAACCGACCCGTCAGAGGTAACTAATTATCACTGATGGGTATATATTTCGTGCCCGTCACAGGTAACAACTTATCACTGACGGGTTACTATTTCGTGCCCGTCACAGGTAATAAATTAGCACTGACGGCTGGAAATTATTGACCCGTCACAGGTAACAAATTAGCACTGACGGGTCGACAATGGTACCCGTCAACGTTAGATGTCATCACTGACGGTGCCTCTCTACGCACCCGTCAGCGATGAGTACTACAGGTCTTCCAATGGCGTCCCCCGAAGAGGTCATATGTGACGGGTCCGTGTTTCCTGCCCGTCAGAGAAAGTGTGTTATCTGTGACGGGCGTTAGCACCCGTCAGTGGTAACATACGTTACCACTGACCATTAGTTCCTGACGGGCGCTCCACCCGTCACAGGTGGGCTATTCCTGCCCGTCAGAGATGACCTGTTCTGTAGTAGTGAAACTAACTCGGTAACACAACACTTACAAAAAGACCTAAGTTCAGAAGAGATTCTGGTACCACCGGAAACGAAACCGGTAGAACTGAAGACAACACAAATGCGATTTAGTCTAAGACAACAACAGAAGCATATCCCGGAAGCACCGATCTTCAAGAACGGACAAACCGGTTTCTGAAACATGAAATTAGGGCAAACCCTAAACGGCAGGGTTCCCTAACTCTCCGACACAGAAGTCATTCTCGGCAACACCGGGCTTGAAGACCGGTCATGCTGCAATTGAAGCTCTTCGAGGCTTGAGACAACTAAGTCACCAAACCTCGCAACAGAGCCCAATCTCGGTACATCCGGTTCTCAAAACCGGCATTACTGTGAATTACTGTATGTGTCTCAAAAGAGATTTTCAACGAAGTCTTCTGAGAATTTGACTGAGCACACATGAAGATTCTTCCTATAGCTTAGATATCTTACCCCTCTTAATAGTGCGGCTTGTCCTATAGACTAAAATGACCTTTTGATCATGATAAACACTAGAAAATCACCACTAATCTTCTAGGTCCAAGCCTTCCTTCATCATTAACTTTTTAGGGGTCAACATCCACTGGTTAAACCAATCACCTTGGAGACTATACACCTGTATACACTCAGTAAACCATTAGTCCCTTAATCATTTGTCATTAATCATCAAAACCCACTAGGGGCACTAGATGCACTTTCAGAACTATACATGATGAAGTTAACATTTGGAAGTTGCTCCCCGACAGCTTGATCAACCAAATGTGTTGGATCATCAATGGGTTTTGGATCATCAAAGGGTGTTGGACCATCAAAAGGTGCAATGAATGATGATGATGACTTCGTGCTAGGCTCTCTGAAGCATTTCACGTATATTTGTCTTGCAACATACCAAAAGGTGGAGATAGTGATGATGACTTCATTAATGCTCTTTTTGGTGATGAGCTAACCGGAATATAATGTATTATGTTAATTTGTGTTGTAGTTGTTGTAGTATCAACTATGAAGACCGTATCTTAGGCAGAACTCAATAATGAACTTGTGAGTTATGGATGTAAACCAAATAACAAGATACATGGTACATACATGAAGCAAATTTAATACAACAAAAATAACAGGACGGAACATTGAAATCATGATGGTGAAGCTACTACTAGTATGGTACAAATGGAAACATGTGGTACAAATGGACTAGGAATAAATAACAGTTTGCCACTCTAGCCATATGAATTGCTCCACAATGTGGTGTGACTAGTATGGAAGTATTGGATGCACCTAACCATTGCGGTAGTGGCAGGTGCAAACACAATTTTCGTTGGCGTACCAGCACGACGCTATGTAATCGCTCCCGATGCCTACCACTTGTTCCATCTGTCTGCGGAGCTCTCCATTCATGTTTCCTCTTCCATGAGATGTTCCTCTAGCTTCTGATTCTTCAGGTTAGGGCTCAACATGTGGTCATATCGTACCTTTGCAGTGCTATGTCATGTCGGTACGAGCTACCATAGTGTGTGGTCAAGTCAATACTAGCGTCGCAGTGTATGTTCAGGTTAGTACTAGCACCGTAGTGTATGGCCAAGTCAGTACTAGCGTCACAGTGTGTGGTCAGGTGAAAGGATCTAGGATATCGACTAGAGGGGGGTAAATAGGAGATAAACAAAAACTATTCTACACGTGCAATTTTGTAGCTCTAAGCAAACCTAGCATGCTAGTAATCAAGATAAGCAAGTAAAAAAGTATAGAGAAGTGCAAAGAGACAACCACACAGCAGACACAAGATTTGTTGTCGAAGTTTGAGCCTTTTGCGAGGCTCCACATCTTCATTGAGGAAGCTTGATCCAACAATACAAGCCAGAACCTAGAGGAAAATCCAAGACCTAAAGGGTCTGGATTGAAACAATTCGGAGGTTCCTAACAAAAACAATCCTTTTATCTCGAAACACAAGTTGACTCGAAGATTCTAAGAGATCCGCACTCGGAGGTTGCAGATAGGCAAAAAATGGAGCCAACTTGGTTTCCACGGAACTGCCGGACCACGAAGGTCTGGAGAAAAGAAAACACTAGGATAGAGGCTAAGTTCTAGCTTGGAGGTTTAGAACAAACTCTCCTCAGAATGTCCGACGAAGCTAGAGCTTCGATACAAAAGCTTCGTCACCACTCAGAGGGTTCAAGCAAACCTCACTCAGAAATTTTGGACGACATGAAAGGCTACTGAGTGGACTTCGCATGGTGCGGATGCCCTTCACTCGGAAAGTTCGAGCAATAGGAAACACACTTGGCAAAGCTACTGTGTGGACTTATGATTGTCTGAACGGACTTTACTTGGAAGGTCTGGACTACAGAAACACAACTGAACAGATTCTCTAAAAGATTCCAGATACTCCGGCCGAACCTCACTTGAAACATCTGAATTAACGCTTAGCACACTGGAACGTACTCTCATCATACTCAGGACATTCCAGCCGACTGATCCGGACATTCCGGATAACCACTGAAGTTTGGTGTAAAGAGTTTTTCAAAGACTTTCAGTAAGGATTTTTATTTAGCACTTAGCAAGTCATCTTCTTCCATGCTGTTGACTAGCTCCCCCATTTGTATACGATTGTCATATACTCAACGTGATCATTGGATCACTAAAGGATTAGAAAATGTCTTTAATGCCGTCTCTTTTTTAATCTTTTGAAGGGTCGTCAACACCTTTTCCAACTTGTGTTGGAGACTAAATACCTGATCAAGATCTTTATGCACACCTTAGTTCCTTAATTGTTTTTTATCATTAATCATCAAAACCCACTTAGGGGGTCAAGATGCACTTTCATCAGGTCAATACTAGCGTCGCAATGTGTGGTCACGTCAGCACTAGCGTCGTAGTGTGTGGTCAGGTCAGTACTAGCAACATAGTGTGTAGTCAAGCCATAGCTACACGCAATATGTGGTCAGGTTAGTACTAGTGCTGCAGTGTATGGTCAAGTCATAGCTGCACAATGCTACATATTTCATACAACAATGTCTACATATAATAAAAGAGAATAGTTATACATATTTCATACAGCAACGTTTATATGCCACAGAGGAGAATATTGATACATATTTAATACAACAAAGTCGATTAGTGCATACAACAAAGTCAAACAATACAACTATCCCAACAACTATACAAAGTCACGATCAATGGTTTTTTCCTCTCTTGGGCCTCGGCGGAGTTGATCATTTGCACCAGCTGCCACCGCTATCAGTGGTGTCCTTTGTACCTCCCCACGAGGAAGGTGCCATCCATTGAGAGCATCAAGCGACAATACTTGAATGCCTTGATAGTTTGACTAAAGGCCAGAATACACGGTCAAGTATGAAAGAACCAGGTACTCCATCTAGATGTGACACGTCATACTTGTTTGTGTCAGTGCCCGAGTTAGAGTCCGCTACCTGATGAAGCATTCTTGGGACAAAGTTATATCTATCCTCATATGTTCCGAACATCTTCTCTATCACCTTTTATTTAGCACGTTTGACCTTACTATAGCTGACCGGAAAGCCAACTGTGTTAACCACGTCTGACATCAATGCCTTTGGCCCCACTAAGATATTCGTTGATACTAGGTGGTAAAAAATTTTAGCCACATATGCTGCACGCATGTTGCAGTGCTCTATCAATGGCTCAGATAGGTTGCATTGTGGTCTATCAAGACCATTGTCTCAAAATCCTTACAAATCCCCTTACCCTGACTTGCACGCACTCTTCTAGGACATGTTCGATGTATGTTTACAGCATGCAAACATGTTGGATTTGAGCTTTTGCCCTATACTCACGACTGATGGAGATGGCATACCTCATAATGGTTGTCTATGCGGCATGCTTACTTGGGAAATGCTATCCAACCATGAGAATGTTCTCATCAAGGCTTCAACGCGAGTTGTCATCCTATGAGATCACAAGGCTATGTACTCTCAGTTGATCCATTTCTTCGACAATAGTAGTTTGAGACGGACCATCGCCTCAAGCATCAGCCCCATCCTCATCGCTACCATCAAAATCTTTGTCAGTTTCTTCATAAGAATCCTACTCATTCGGCATGCTTGGTATGACTTCAAACCAATACCCACGAGTGGACCAAAAGGGATTAGCATTTTGGTTAGTCACAGTTACTCCTTCTATGGCAACAACTTGTAACTCACCAACTACACTACAACCTTCATCACCAATCAACGACCGCATGCTTTCAACAGACTGAACATACACCATCAGTCAACCGTACATCGTGGCCCCAAGAGCGCTCACAAGCCGCATGTACCCAACCCAGGATACATTGTTGGTTGCCCTATGTAGCTCCCAGAAAGGGTCTAATGACCCTTCACCTTGACTCTTGCATGTTACTGCTTCAATAGCAAGCTTTTTGTGTGCTGTCTCCCGATCGAACTCCTGACATATGCATCTCCGTAGGTCCAACATACCAATCCCCTCCAAACCTTCTATCAATGCAACCTTGTATTGGCGTTGCGACAGATCGAGCCCACAAGGCACGTCACATATTACATTGCCGCCATAGGACAGTATCAAATCATTCATTGTACCAATGTACATACAAAACAGATTTTTAGTAACATGTTCTATATTTTCTTCATTTCACTAAATCTTTAATCATAATTTCATGCATAATAATTTGGTACATATTATCCGCACATTTTCACCGCATATACATATTTTTTGCTACAAGTTTTCATTTACCTAAAGTTTAATATTATGTTTATCATTTTAATATTCTTACACATGGCTAATTAACAACATGACCAAGTTAATTACAATCTATCCGAAATATCAGGTATTATTTCAACTACAAATATAATTTCAATATTGCATGGCTAATTAACAGCATGCAAATTGGTATTTTTTTACTAATGACAATATAGCTACAAAATTAACAATGCTTGTAGTTGCAAACGAAAGTGCACTAATAACTTATTTGCATGTCAAATTTTTACCTCAACAGGAATATCACTGCTTCATCGATGATTTCTTCAATTATGACATCTTTCAATTCCCTATAAATATAGTCCAAATTCCTCCTTCGAGCCATCATCTTATCACTACATTCTCTACATTCTCTACATTCTAAATGTAACGATTGTGTTAAATACTTGTATCATCACAGCTACTTGTGTTATACTAATTAATTAGTAGCTAACAAAATTATTAATATTTTTAGTCACACAAATTAAAATAATATCACCACAACTAATAACAGTGTCATATACGTCAACTAGTGTTATCTGTATGACATATACCACATAAAATAACAGTGTCATTTACTTAACTTCATGCTAATCAAACAACTAATCAACAACTTGAATGCAAAAAGAAAAAAAAACTCTGCTTGCAGATTTTGACTTGATCTACACTTTCTTCAATTGTTGCAACAGCTGATTCAACCTCAAATGCTTCAAAACATTCGGCCAAATATGCATATCACACACTCTTCTCTTGTGTTTCCTCTCGTTTCTCTCTTTTGTGTTTGTGCGAGGGAGAGAGAGGTTGGTAGATAGGGGGCAGCGAGAGAGACGTTGGAGGGGGGGCTGGATCACAGCATGTTATGAAGGTTAGAGAGAATCGGGCAGGTGCACGGCGCGAGACCATGCTTCTATTGTGCAGGGAGGGCACGATTTCTCCTGTCGGCAGCATCCGCAACAGCTTGCGTCGTGTCGCGTCACCACCTCCGTCTATCATGCATGCAAAGCACGCCGGCAACCTATCGTGCAACATGAGCACAATACGTGGCTATAGCTTACCTATCGTGGCCACAAAGCTGGGTCCCACGTCGTCGCGTGTCAGAGATGCGATAGGCCCACTTCATGCTCCAATGGCGTGATGGGTGCACTTCTATACGCGTTATTATGTAGGCAAATTTACCGTTGTAAGTGAGAGGAGGCTAGATCTTTCAAAAACGCTCTGGCGGCAAACAGCTTGTTTTTTTCTATACGTGTGTGTCCAGGAGATTCACTGAGGTGACAGCACTGACAGGTGTGTACAGGTCATTGGTCAAGTGCCGGCGGGGGCCGTCTGATGTGGCGTTAACGGCTCAGATCCAGCATTCTCAGGGGACACTGGATTAGGATTCTAGTGGAGAGGTGCTGATTTCGCGTTGGATTGTGATCACAGCCAGCAATTGAAGAATTAACATTGCTCTATCCCTGCCGATCGTGCAATTGGTTTTCTTAAAATTTAAAAAACTGCTTTCAAAATAAGATATAAAAATAAAATACGGCCTGAGTTCTGCCAATCAACTTATAGCGCGTGCCACTAATCTTTGGCATTACAAATTTGACATATAATCAGATAATTTTAAACTTGAGATAAGAAATCACTAATTTAACTTTGGTGTTTTGCAAGACTAGCTAGCAACCGCGTACGTGCAATACACGTTTTATACAATATAACATGAAAGTGTACTTGATATATGCCAACGATATAAGAGGTATATGTCGTACAAAATATTTACTGATATCTGTAACCAAGGGAAGAGCCAGGGGAGCACCTTGCGCAATAGCGAAAACTGCAAATGGAATATACAAAATAAGATAGAATTTGAAACATCATGAGAATGTAAAGTGCAACTTTTTGTGACAATTAAAAGAGTAATTGTGAAAATAAGAGGGTTATAGGGGGCGAGGTTTCAACTTATTTTCTTATCATAGGATCAAGTTCTTTCTAAATTATATGGATTGATTGGATCAAACTCAACTCGTGTTTTTTAATGACGTGCGGAGAAATTTTTAGCCAAACCAAAACTATCTGCCTTTTCGGCCCTTTGTGAGTCTATCGCTAGACCATGTCTGCCAAGACCCTTTACACAGTGAGATTTGTGGGAGTCCTGAACTCTATTCTGAGTCCTGAACTCCCCCGGTCAACAGGGATTCTCTACAAATTCAGCATTTTCCACAGGATGTCTGTCAAACATCAAACTTTATGGGCATAACTGTTGTCGACTTTCTCCTGCATTAGGTGAGTACCAAAGTGCCATTGTTGGAAGCATGCATGTATGGTTTACTTTAGGGACCTTTGTTGCTTCCATGGACACCAATTTTCTTAGCCGTTTCTCAACTATCAACAACTTGGACAATCCTAGAACTGAATAACTTTTTGAGTTTTTGATTGGTCAGCCGAGAATTCCTTAGACCATGGATCACATTCATAGTTCTAGTATGTGTTACATGGCAACCAACATTATGTTTTTTTAATGTGTTTTTTGCACACCAAATGCACAATAAATTGGTGTTAATCTCTCCGATGCAAAAGCTCTTTGAGATGTGGAGCATCCAATGTCTGCACTGAACTCTATTCTGTATCAGTAGGTGACTCGACGTTCTACGATGGACCTGGATGATACCTACCCGGGGAGTGCAGACAAAATGTTTGATTACACGCCTCCACACCCTTTAAATATAATAAAATAAACTTCCTTGCAGAGGAACAAATTGATAACTCTAAGCTCTAAGGACTAATTGGTATCTATCTAAGCTAGGTTCTTCTCCTTTGTTTGTAGGGGGTGACTTGGAGATCCGGAACTCTCACCTCTGAAGCGGACACAAAGGCGCTAGGCAGGCAGGCGAATTTGGACTTTTGGATCAGGAAAAAAGATAGAGGAGACAGCCGGCGCGAGGCACGGGATTCTCCAGTCCGAGCCGGAGGAAGGTGCATGCACCGGCGAGCGAGGGGAGGAGGAAAGCCGCAGCGTTCACGTGTTCGCACCCGGGAAAAGGCCGGCACGGTGACGCGTCGCGTGGCCGCCATGTGCCGCGCGCCACAGATTTTTTACGGCCCAATAATTAACCTCATGATGCGTACCGCGGCCGCCGGTTAAAACTAAAGCCGTAAACTTGTCCATCACAAACAGAGGTGAGAGGAGACGTGACAGTGCAGCTGCACAATCTAGATCCCTTACCAGCTGGAGTACGAAACGTGCGGACTCGCCCGTGCAGAGGGAAACGGCATGTGTCAGCGTGTCACTCGCCCCGATTACGACCATCGATCTATCTTGATACGATGATATCGTCAGGCTCAAATCAAGTCAAAATCAGGCAAGCAATGCAACCAGCCGAACCGTGCGGTAATCACATGGCGGGATGCATGGGATGCCCTAAGTTTGTACGTGCGTGCGTGCGTGCATGCGCCCTGGCAGCAGCGCGCTGTCTATCTGCCTGCCTGTTCGGGCGACCTGGTCTGGTCGGGGCAATCCACCAGACCATCACGATCGCCAACCACCGCGGCGCGCGTCGTACCGAACGTTCAGCTGCCGACATCACGGGCCGCGGCACGCGTGTCGATCGGCGTGTGTCCGCCACGCAGCGCGTTCCCCGCTTGTCTGCTTTTCCGCTGCTGGTTCGTTTCGGCAGATTTATCCATTTTACCTTGTATAGTTATTGTATTTTCTCTTGAGAGGGATCCTGGAAATAGTTTAACGATGACAGTGCGTTGCCCTGTGTGCTGAGCTATGGTTAGACCATCTCGTCTCACATGGTACGCCTCAACCATTTTCTTAAGGATGCCAAGTTAGCTTGTTTATAAAGATATAGTAGTATAAAACTATTATTTAAATAAAAAATAATCTTATTGCTAATATCTAGGAGCTATAAACAAGTATTTTTATTGTTAAAGACTATAGTTGTTTCTTAAAGTGAGGTCTACAGAAAATCTATTGAAAAGTTTGAAGGTCCTAGTAACAAGTAAAAAAATACATTAAAGTCTTGAAGAGCTTATTACATTGTGTATGCTCTCTCTCTCTCTCTTAGCAATAAGCTAAGAAATAGCTTGTCGACGAGAACATATCTAGTGATATCGACCTTTAAATAATATAGTAATACCAACACACGGTATCATCTTCAAAATGTCAAGAAAAAGTCTTGACCTTATGACAATGTTTACACATGTATTTATCATGTCACAAATTTTCAACTCCAAATACGTCCCACAACTTGAGTAATAAAAAGATAAATCTTGTCATAAATAGTACTGGTTGGATAGTATTCACTCCATATCTCAACTTGATACTACTCACTGGTAGATTTGTCTATTTTGTTTCTTTTGTTGTGGGTCGAATTAGGATTTAAAATTTTGTGACATGTAGATATAGTGATGTTAACTTGCCAAAAAAATTCAGATTTTTATGACATTTTAGAGATGATACCATGCGATAGTATCGTGGTATCATGTGAAGAGTGGTATCACTAGATACTCTCTCCTTATTGGAGATGCTCTTCAATTAGGGACGTGGGGAGAAGTTCTAGTGCTATAAGCATTTGTAGTATTACTGTGTTACCAACTCACGGTAGAGCTACTAAAAATTCATCAAAATTTTAGAAAAAATTAATTAGTTGACACATATGTATTTACCATCTCATAAAAATTTAACTTTAAATTCGATCTACGTATCTAGAAACAGAAAAGAAAAATGAGATTGATTGATTTGTCAACGTACGACGCTGAAACATTAGCCCGTCCGGTGAAAGTGGCGCAGATGGCACGGTTTTGCCGAAAGCATACTCACAATAATTGACAGGCGTGATGGGCAGATGGGCCATACATGTCGACATCGCAAGACGGGAACGACAATCATCCGTGGATCGATTGATTTATTGGTTTCGCAAAGTACGACGCATCTAGAAAAACCCGAAGTTCAGCTAGCTAGCAATTTAGTGATAGGGGACACTCACCCGAGTACCTGACTGTATGCCAAAGATATTGCGAAACAGCTGAACTGCATGATCGATGTCATCCACTTAAATCGGATATTTCGGTCAATCTATTTATAAGCTGCCATACATACATGTGTCGTCGCACGCGGTACTTGGCCGCTGGCTACTAATAGGCAAATCACGTTACTGTTTCCTCGTTTCAGGAAAAAAATTAGGCATTGATCGATCACGTTATCACCCGCGCGCAAACTCTACTTCTTCCAAGTGTCACCTGATATACGGTAATGTAGTATGGAGTTCAAGTCATAGCTAGACAGCTAGTGGTTTCATCCTGACAAACTCTTCCTCTTCTTCTAGACTACGAGAACTAATTTCATGATTTCATCGTCGAAAATACGCTGCATATACTCAATTCTAGGGCTACCGTTCGCTGCTGTAATAAGTTACCAAACGGAACACTTGATTACGCACCTCACTTTTTTGAAAAACTTCTTTTGGTTTCGAGATCACCATAAACTAGCTAACATCAGCTCTCTTTTTCCCCAAGTATGCAGCCAGAGTCCAGCCCGAATTATGAGCCGGCCACTTAACAAATGCTGCACGTAATAACTTGACTGGCCAACTCCCCTGGCTTCAGTAACCCAAATCTGGCCTGTTTCACATAGATCCAATAATATGTACCTAACAAAATTGGGATAACTGTGTCAACTTGCACGCCCACGAAAAGAAAGAAAGGACTATGGCCTTTTATGGGCCAGAAAGTGGTAAAGTCACAAGGCCATTTCACAAAAATGGGAAAGCCCATATATCCTGGAACCTAGCGCGAACTCCCATCTCTCCTTTCTTTTCTCCCTCAAAAAGAAAAAAAACTCCCCTTTCATTTTCTTTTCGAGAGACACCCAAACTCCAAACCACTAGGCAAACCAGAATCCTACATCCAAAAGTTAGCACAAAATTGGCTTGGATCTAAAGCCAGAAGGTGAGATGATATCAGAAGTTCACAGCCACACCCACCCTACCACGGCAAGGGGGCAAGGCTAGGCTATCATATATACAACTTACTTATGATCAGCCAAACACGCTGATGAATGTTTTGGATCGCAAAAGATATTGCTTCGCTTGTAAGCGTTGTGACCGGTCGCGATCCCGGGATGATTAGTTCACCTGCTCAAACGTCTGTCCGCTTATTATGTTCACTTGGTACCACACCAACAATAATATCACGATGGACTTCCAGGTCGTTGATGATTGATCGAGAGTGGAATGAGATCAACCGAACCACAAAATCACGACGAGTGCCCAAAAAAAAAGAGTAGGACACGGTTTTTGCATATCGACCTGCACCGAGATACGATCCGAAATCGATGTCTTCAGTTAATTTCGCGTTTTGGCAACGACAGTTCATCACACCATGGCAGTATGCATGGAACCTGCTCCCCGAAGTCCGAAGTCCGAAGTCGGAAGGTCCAAGCCTGCCTGCCGCCACTTGCCGCGATCACAAACCGGCGGTGGAAATGAAATGATTGATTAATGAATCCGTTTCTATGATTAATAAAATTTAGGCGCGAGCTTAGTCAAAGCTTCAGTTAAGCCAAGTGGTTAACGGCGGCGGCAGCGGCTGCAGCTGCAGGTGCGGTGAGAGCAGATTCCGAGCCACGATTCGCGGTCACGGGAGCCTCAGCCGGCCGCGCGCGCGTTTCCTGCATGCGCTGCGCAGCGATCGCCGTCTTCGCGGAACGGTTGACCGGGCGATCGAGTTCCTCCTCCTCCTCCTCCTCCTCCGGCATACATGCAGCAACCGCTTCTTCAAAGCCGCGTCCATCGCCGTTCAGCAGTCAGCACCAATGGGAGGGGCAGACGTGTAAAGAACCCTCGCGTACTTCGTATTGCATCTTTGACACTCGGAGGCGGTGAATCAATTACTCAGGTCTTTCTAGCTCGTCAGAGCCGACGGCGTGGAGCTAGTCTAACACGACAATGACGGATCGATGTGCTGGAGTACATGATTTTCCTATTCGTTACAAAGAACACACGTATTCGATCACCAGGAGCAGGTTTACGTATGAGTGTGTCGAGTCGTAGGGAGCGCACTGTTTGCTGCCCTTGCTATTTCCATGTCTCTTTTTTTTCGTCCAAATATAAAACGCAAAAGTTTGGGCCTCCTGGGCAGCTAAACCACATTAGCTTTGTTGCATTTGGTAGGGGGGCACGACGTACAACTCATACTTACTCGATGAGTTGATGTCTAGGAAGTAGGAGTGGTTTCATTTGAGTTTATCATTGACTAGTCGGAAACGATCTGTTCATCAACCAAAAAGTGGATTAACATGAAGAATTTGGTACACGGTCCTCGGAAGAAGAAACCCATTTGGTACATGGTGCCCTTTGTTTTCTCGGAGGGGAACAAAAAACGAAAGAAAAGCGTCGTCGTATCGCAGTTCACGACATCCTTCTACCCAGGTGCTGCCAAATGTGGGCCCACGGGGAACCGAAGGGAATACTGAAGAGGGCCCACTTCCGCAGCGACGTCACAACCTAACCTGGTCAGAACTCGCGCCGTGACGGGGAACTGGTCTTTGTGAATTTATGTCCGCAGCAATGTTATCTCAGTTCAATCCTCGGTGTTTTGTGAAATTCGATATACCCTGATTCCACAGGAATTTCACGTCCACTCTAATATATTTTTTTCACTTATTCGCGAGTCATTCTTTCCATATTTTTCCTATGTTCCATATGAAGGACTACTCTTGTTGTCGACGATTAATAAATCACCGATCTTACGGTAGTCGTGAGACAGAAAATTTGTTAAAGGGTAGGGACCCCTGGGACATGTGTCTAGCAGTATCAGAGCATACAGACAAGATTTTTATACAGGTTTGGGCCTCCCTCAGGACAATAACCCTACGTCCTATTGGGATATATTGAATCCAGAGTATATTTACAAAGGGGTTGGTGGCTAGTCTAGATGGGATCTAATCTAGTCAGGGACTTCTTCCAGAAGACCTAACCGGCTGGAGGCTTCTGGGGTTGCTTGTGGCTCCTGATGTAGCTCCTGAATTTCTAGAACGCAACGTGCTTCTTCCTCCTCCCCCTCCCTGGGAGGTCATCGAGTCCTTATATAGGGGGTTCCTCGAATCGTAGGAGACATAGACTTATCTCTGAGTTGAACTCTAACTTCCTTAAATGTAGGGATAAGATCTCTCGGTTAAGGGGAATCTGAGTCCTCTACGAGAAGTTCTCTTATCTCCTGGAATCCATAGCAAATACAACACCTGCCCCGGGTATCCAGGAAATATATATACGGGTACTACCTTGTATACGGTATACGGTATTACTCATCATCACCTACATTTTTTTAATTTTACAATCATTTGTGCTACATTTACGTTCCTATCAATTTTCTATGTTTTTCTTATTCTTGTGTGCATAAGTTTAGGGATAGACTGAAGTTAGGCAAATGTGATTTGAGAGATGAGATTTGAATAAAAATGGAAATTGATAAAGTGGAAAACGACATGCAATATTGAATCATATCAAACTTGTAGTATAATAGCTACAAAACAATTACACGTCTACATACTGCCATGTGGCTATACTTGTGTTATCATATCTATTGTCCATTGTAAAGTTAGATGACCAAATATGCTAAGGTGTTATATCCATTAGATACAAGAAGCTATCTTTTCAGGGATAGTGTCACGTTTCATATGTGCGTAGTGGCAACTAGCGCCCAGTGTGTTATAGGTGTCGCCAAGTATAAATGCAGATGCACACGTCTATCTATAGTGAGAAAACGCAATTGTCATTTGCCCAGTGTGACGTAACATAAGCTGGACGCACGACATCTACGACAAGTTAAATAAATTTCATGATACCTCGCCTGTTTTTCGACGAGGCGTGGTTTTATATCTTATTTTTCACCAACTAACATGCGGTTCATACCTTCTAATGGGAGCTCGCCCAATTTACCAAACTCAACTTTCTTTAAGAAAGTAGAAAGAAAAGCTTCAACTAGAACAAAGACCTTAAAAACATAAAATTCAACTATCACAGGTTCTATCTTGCAAGAAGATAGTAGAAGAGCAGAGAAGAAAAGAAAATGCAGAAAAAACTTATGTTCTGTTCCACCCAATCCATGGATCTAATCCAAAACCCCAAAAGAGAGCCTACAAGATTAAACAAAAAGGAGGGTACTAATAAACAAAAAGTGCAGGACCAACAGCTGTGCCTTATTGCACTTGCACCCGCTGCCTGGCCTGGCTGCGCATCATATCCAACGCGTCTTCAGTCTTCACCCCCAGCAAGCCAAAGCCTCCGCCTTTCTCCTCCTTTTCCGCCTAAACCGTCTCCTCCTCTCCTGCTCCTTCTCCGGTATCCACAGCAGCTGCTAGCACGAACTCCTCCCTTCTCTCTGGGCATCTCCGTCTCCGGTCTCCATCGCTCCGGTGAGTACTCGCAATTTGGTTCACCCTTTTACCTTTCAGTACAGGTGCCACCGTACGTGCTGCATGCTCTGCGTCTGCGGTGTGTTGGCTCTGTTCTTGGTGGGGTTTTGGTCATCCCTGTGCGCCGTGGGAGGTTAGGAGGGGGTTTCCTGACTCCGCTTGCGTCTCCCGCTGCGGTGTGGTGATTGGCGTTTCTTGGTGGGGTTTAGTTCTGTGGGAAGGGTAAGGGGACGAGGGTAATGCCAGAGATGGACGCTCGTGCGGGTTTGATTGATGTGCGCGCGATGTTTCGATTTTGTTTTTTTTCCTCCTGTTCTTGATTGTTCTCAGATGTGTTATTTGTTTGTTTTGTTTCATGTAAAATCCTAGAGGGGGAAGTGGGTAGGAAAAGGCCAGTTTTATTGGTGTCTGAATAAGGTTGTTATATGATGATTCTAAGTACGAAGACGTGAGAATCCGTAGGAGTGATATTTATTTGAAGAGCGCATATGATCAGAAGCTCTTCTTTTGTATGTATCTGTTTACTGGCTAGCACCGTCTTTTGTTCTCGCAAGTCACAAATGCATGAAAGTGAGGTTTATGCCTTTCGCTTTGCTTTTCATTGTTCTTGATAGCTTAGTTCTGAGTTTTTTTTGTGGGAAGGTTTAGAATTTTGATGCGGTGCTGTAGTGGTAGATATACCATGATGGTGAAAGTTGCACTTGGTGGACATTTACTTGTAACAGTTACTGTATAGGCATAACTTCTCCTAGTTATAAAAGTGCTGACTGTATGTACGTAGCCGAATGTCAAGTAGCATGTGAGCAATTGCAGGAAGCATAAGTAGGCTTGTAACATACGTCGTGTAACTTTGAAGAGAAGAAGATATTGAGCGGGTTTTATTATGGATGGATAATATTTTCATAGTAAAGCCAAGCAGACTCCTTGTATGGGAAAAATGGAAGATAATAATGTTAATTATTGTGTTTTATCATGACTGAATTTGAATCAGTTGCAGCCCTTTTTTCGAGATTCAGTGGTCAAATTGACTGTAGAATAAAGCTGGAAAATTGTACTCGTCCGCTAGTTTGAGCAGAGAATCAGTTCGTTAACATATTTGGTGAATTTGGGACTCTGGTTATCATTTCAGTTTTCATGTACGTTTTACTTTGGCTATAATAAGTAGTGCCGATTGGAAGTTTGTTTTATATATAAACATTTCATAATATACCATCACCCGTGTTCTCTCACTGACATGTGAGTCCAGATTTACCTTATCAGCTCCATGGTGAGAGATTTCACACTTATTCAGTGGCATAGAAGGAATTTTCTAAAAAAGAAATACTTTCGTCTGTAGCTGTTTATATATAGATGTAGTTTTTCTATCAACAAGTAATGAAGTAAATGCTTAATTCAACTGTTTGTCACAACTTTGCAGCTTGTAAAGGAAACACATTGCAAACCTTTGAATAATTCAGTTATCCATTCTGTAGAAAATGTCTCAGCATTAGACTGAAATGAATATGACAGCGATGTGTTCAGCTGAGGAGCTCTTGTCAAATGTATGTAGTAAACATAAAGGAATTCTACTTATTCATATATAGTTTAATACTGACTTCCTGATGTGGTTAACGCGTGTGTCCAAAATATGTTACCTCAAGATCCTTCGCTTTATAAGGAGATCTTATATTATATATCATTTCTTCTCACTTAATAATATATTTGCTACGCTAGGTTTGTTCTGTAGAGGGCATCTGTTGCATCACCTTTCTACATAAAGGAACTATTCTGGTCATCAAAGACTGTCTTAAATAATTGTGACGTTCTCTTTCAGGGGTATGCAGGATCATCAGCTGTGGACACTTTCAGTTTCTAGAAGCCACTACTTCTGTAAAAAAATTGAGCAGAGGTTGTGAAGTAATTTCTAGGGGTGTAAACATGGATTACTCTGGTGGTTCCTACTTTTCATCATGGCCTGGCAATTCTGCTTCTGAGAGTTATAGCTTTGTTGATGGTTCAGTGGAATCATACGCAGAAGAAGGAAGCATGCCACCTTCAGGCTATTTCATGAGAGCTAGATCAGATCACAACTTAAAGTTCAGTGAGCATGAGAAAAACCCCACTATGCTTGCAAATGGATGCTTGCCGTACAACACCCAGACTGATCTATTATCTGGGCGAGATTCTATCTAAGGATAAACCTTCAAACAGTCTTGTGGAGCTTCAACAACTGCAGAACAATGGCAATGTGCAAAGTAATTTAACAGGAATTCTTCAGTGCAATTCAACACCTGGAACAATTCACTCGCAGTTGGATTCTCCTGGCCTTCCAGAACTACCACATGCCTTATCCAGTTCAATTGAAAGTAATGGTAGTGAAATATCTTCTTTTCTTGCTGATGTCCAAGCTGTTTCTTCAGCCTCCACTTTGTGTTCCACATTTCAAAATGTTTCTTCCTACATGGAACCAGTAAACCTAGAAGCTTTCGGTTTTCAAGGGGTACAGAATGCTGCTATATTCAACAAAACAGGCCATTCAAATGGGAGTCTCTCAGTATTTGATAATGCTACCATGGCATCACTACATGTAATGCTCACTACAAAGATATAAGCATATTACTAGTACTGTATCTATTTCATTTAATTAAGTTTTGGTTCTTGTGTTAGTACAGGGTAGCAAAGAGTTTGTCAATGGTAGCATGTCCTCTTTTGCTACCACCCAGCGATCACAACTAGCTACTGGTGGTTTGAAGGCTGAACAACAGGTTTTAATTTTGGAACTCTGCCACTAAACAGCAATTTCTTCAGCTACAACTTACTGTTCATTCAAAACTGTATCAATAAATTAACATCAGTTATTCATATTGCAGGACCAAAAGACAATGCATACTATTCCTCTCCCTACTTTCGTTTCTGGTAGTCAGATGGCAGCTACTGAAGCACAAGGCGCACTGATTCCTTCAAAGGTTTTTTTTTAGCATTTGTTATCATATGCAGTTTTCCTTTACTCTTTTTTTTTCTGAATCCATATCTAACGAGTTGGACTCTGTTTACAAATCTTCAGATAACATCACTGATCCATAATAATAAAAGTGAGTACCTGTCCCTATCAGCCATTCTTCAGATGCGCAGCCCAAGCAAATTCAGCTCATGGAAATAGTGTCAGCGTGAAGCCACGAGTAAGGGCTCGTCGTGGACAGGCAACTGACCCTCATAGTATTGCTGAACGGGTGAGTTCTTTTTTGAGTTCACTTTAGACAAATCAAACCTTTGCATAACTTATTTGAATTGATTAGCATATATTCTTTACTGGAATTTCCGTTATGCTGCAGCTTCGCAGAGAGAAAATTTCAGAGAGGATGAAAAATCTCCAAGACCTTGTACCAAATTCCAATAAGGTATCTTTTTTGTGCATATTTATGTTAGCACTGAATATGCAGAAATATCTCTTCTCTGCTATTCAACATGCAGTTGCTACCACAATCATAATTGTTGAATTGATTATCCATCAAAATATCTTTATTAATAAGTACATCAGAAGCTTCAATGCTTTATTAGTCGTGGATAATGAAAGGAGAAGACTAGAAGAGAATGAGATATGGTAATAATCGATAATATATGAGGGAAACATATGCACTGAAGTATGTTTTTTAAATCGGTGCAGTGAAATGACTGAAGCAATATTCGGATTTAATACTTAGAGAGTGCAACTAACATTGGTCCCGAATAGTTATCGGTTAGGGCCAATATATAGCCATCACCTATTATGCCATTAGTTCAGTTCCAGTGGGATGTGCTTAAAGGTTTCGGGCATGTTTGGTTCGTATCCACACTTTGCCAAACAAGATTTCGGCATGTTGACCTTTTCTGGCCACTGTTTGGTTAATGCCATACTTGTGGGCGTCACACTTATCTAGTACCATGCACCATGTCTCATACACAAAAACTCTTGCTAATTTTTTCGTACTTTGTGGTGGGCCAGCAACCAATTCAGGCGCAACAAAAGTATAGCACATGCCCTTTTAGCACATTGCCGAAATATACTCTTTTAATGAAATTGATGTTCTCAAAAGTTTCTTGGTCAGCTCTAGAATAAAATAGTGTAAAAAATTAAAATTAGAAATCCCTAACCAATAATCATCTTTTGTTGCGAGCAGGCAGATAAGTCATCAATGCTTGATGAAATAATTGATTATGTGAAATTTCTTCAGCTCCAGGTCAAGGTACATCCACAAACAAGTTATGAGAAAAGCTTGAGTAGCTTTGCCTGATGGTTGTCATTCCTCCTCATTTCCTTTTCTTTGAAACAAATGTTCCTGGTGTCGTAATTCCAGGTCTTGAGCATGAGTAGGTTAGGAGCTCCTGGAGCAGTTCTTCCCCTCCTCACAGAATCTCAAACTGAGGTAGCAAATTTTCTTATTTCTATAAGTTTTCCCAGTGAATAGCTAATTGTTGTGACTGTTGGCATCAAGATAGGATAAATAGTGACATATATTTTGCACTTCTACAGTTGGAAACATAACTTTTATGGTCAAAATATGTTCTCAGTTATGCTTCAATACTATTCCATAGAAGGTCATTTGCGAATTTTTATGGAGGTTATGATTAGATTAAAGAACAACTATATGAAGCTGGTATTCTCTTGGTTCCTCATCTTGTCGTAGCTACTTTGAAGTTCATATTATTTGTTTGCAGTAGCACACAAACATATCCAGTTTCAATACCTCAAATCACTTCAGCTTTGACATTATAGCCTCTTGCAGGAGGCTTAGAAGCTCCACTTGTACTGTAGTTACAATTTATATCAGATTTTCCTGTGTTTTCTGTGGTTTTCATTTAGTTATCTGTAAGTTAATCTAATTTACTAATATTGAGGCTGATGAATCCAAACTTCATCCAAGTCTTGCTTTTGTCTAAAATGGCCATATACTCAATTATTACACTGTCACACTTCCCGCAGGGCCATAGCAATTCGCCACTATCAGCTCCAACCATTTCACAAGGGCTACTGGACATAGCAAACTCAGAAGATAGCCTGGCGTTTGAGCAAGAAGTTATAAAGCTGATGGAAACAAGCATCACTAGTGCAATGCAGTACCTCCAGAACAAGGGCCTCTGCCTGATGCCTATTGCTCTTGCTTCGGCCATATCCAACCAGACAGGCACAGCTGCTGCTGCCATCCCTCCTGAAAGGTGAAAACCGAAAAACACATGGTTCCTACAACTGGCATGAGGGAACAACTGCAGTGGACAGAACTCAAAGGACGCAGATATGTGCTGAGAGAACTAAAACCCGGGGCTTCAAAGATAAAAAGTTATCTGACTAATCCGAGTTTATGGCCTAATCTACTAGTTTACTTCTAAGAAACCTATAGCTTTCTTTTTGTCTGCTGCACATCAGTTGATGTGTATTCTTTTGTTTTTTTCTTTTATTACATCAGCATGCTAACTGGGTACAAGTGTTTTTGGAACCTTGGATTGTAATGAATCTATGTGGTTTATTATCTATTGTGCATACAAAGCACAGGTTTACTGATTCAGTTTTGGCTATGTGAGATTTGTGCTTGGACATATCCAGTTATCCACAGTGCTGGTAGCTAATGCTAGTGCTCATGTACCAGTATGAATCCAATCATGAAACAAGTGAACTAGAAATAGTGAGACCAATTGGTGAAGTGATGACTGCTGATATCAATATGATGAAGCGGTGATTTTTCTACTGTTAAAGAAATAACAGTGAGTGAACTCCACTTGTGGGTTCCTTCTCTCTGTTGTCCCGCTGCCAGTTTGTTAGATGTAACCATCTGCGAGCTGTTTCAATCATGTAGCCCTATTTGTATTTTTCCATTCATCAGTGCCTGGAAAGTAATGGTTCTTTGTTGCATATGCTATTGGAGAATGCTGCAACCTGCAACGTCGACCTGGTTGAGTTTGCAAGTCTTTCTGTCACCTCTCAACTAGTAGTCAGTTAATAGCCGTTCACGTGTTCTCAAAAGAAAAAAAAGTAAATCGCCTAATCATTTCCATCACAACGCTTAACTGTATAATCTGCTATAGCAAACCCTTATTTTTACGCATGAAAAAAGAACACCTTATCTTTACCTCATGTTACATAATAGTTTGCAAAACAACACTGCAATTGAATACTATTCTACTCATTACCCCTCTAGCATGGCATGAACAAGAGAGGGAGAAGAAAGGAGGAGAGAAACCCTCAAGGCCTCACATAGCGTAGGCACGTATATTATCTAATATTATTAAAACAAGATACAATATGACCTCGGTAAGTCGAAATAAACATCCATGTCTCTGCCGCACGGAGCCGTCCTTGGTAACTAATATATATCTGAACATGCTTTTTTCCCAAGAAAGTCGTTCTTTTTCTTTTCGAGAGGCAGCAATCCAATCCAATCATTCATGCGGTTGCGAGATTGAAGTGGCGCCAAACAAGTGTGATGCGATATGACTCGTCACCCAACATTTCCGATCATTGTACGCCTCCCTGCCTCCACTCAAATCGCTCTTGGTGTCATTGCAACTTACAGCATCTAGCAGGATAGCACCCAACGACTACAACCTGAAATCACAAGACAATGCCATGGAAAAAATGGAGGTTGATTACAGTGTAGCGGCTTTTTGTTAGCAAAGATTTACCATTGTTAAATCATGTAGGTTCCAAATATATCTGGCGTTATAGAAGCGTTTGAGCATCCGTCTGTCAGCTCTCTATATTTATCCATGATACCGTGAGTCTTCATTTCAAAAAAGTTATCCATTAAAATTAAGAATATAATTGTTGCAATATTTTCCATTCGCTGAACATGTTTAATTAATTTACTTCAGCGTATGAGCCTTCTTTCAACCTCTCTTTTAAAGTCAGTAAATATCCTACTTTCTCCGTGTCATAATATAGATATGTTTTAAATATATAAATATTTTTAATTTAACCATCAATATAGAATAACTTAACAATATCTACAACACTTAATTTATATTACTAGATTCATCATAAAATATATTTCCACAATGTGTACTTAGTTTTATTTGAAGCAACATATTTTCATAGAAATCGATAGTCAGAGTGTCACCCTGCAGACCATGTCAATATCTAAAATGACCTACATTGTGACACCGAGGTAGTAGTTGGCACCACGAATTAAAGATTGACATCATCTCATTGTACATGATTTTAGGTAGATAATCTTTTCGAGACACAACCTTCAAATTTATTCCAAACAACGTCAAATGCATCAAACAACTCATCTTATAAAAGCGAAAACAAAATGACAAATAAATTGTCAAAAGTGACCAACTTTCGACGGAACCAACCATACAATGAGAAAATTAAAAGTCACAACACCTACGATGCTACCATGGATCAAAGCTAAGTTCAATCGGTGAAGGCCAGACCAAGAGCATTCATTCGGCGGAGCATATCGTCATCTTCCAAGACATCGCTTTCAAGAAGGAGAGGATACACGTACATCAATGTTTTCGGATCCAACCATAGAAGGTTAGATCGAGGTTTTTCACCCCACAAAGCATATATCGATGCAAGAGACACCATCATATCCTCGTTGCCAGATCACTAGCATCGAAGACAGCGCCTTAAAGAAGGGGTTAACGCATGTATGTCATCATTGTCGGATCTGACCAATAAAAATCAAATCAAGGTTTTCACCCTGGAGACATGAACTGATGCTCAAAGATACCGTATTTTCGTCGCTAGATCCAATAAATGAATGTTAGGTTGCTATCCGCACACCAAGCCTACCAGGCCACCAAAAAACTACCATGAGCTCCTCCCGGGCGTGTCACCCCACTGCCCGAGAACGCTGCCTTGTCACTCGACGCCACACCCCCCACCAACGACCACATCACTCATCGGAAACAACTAGAAGAAGGAGAGCCAACGAGCTAGAGTGGTGGTCCTCCGGTGGCCATCTCCAACCGTGGTGAGGGGTATGATGAGACAACGGCTTTTAAGGAAAAACCCTATTTCGACTTCCGAGCCACACACAGGGTTCTAGGAAACATACGAGCGGCTCAAGTGGTTCAAACTCTATAATATAGGATCTTAGGCAGGACATGCTACTACTCAATCTACCGAGAACAAGTACGGTTCAATTTCACCAAATATAGGCTCCGAAATATGTATCAGACCGATATTATGAAACGGACATATATTTAATACTCACAATAATATTCTACATGATTATTAATCATTACTCTTTTTTAGAACTAGTGATCTGCGTGTACAGTGGACAGATGGACAATTGTAGCAAACTAAGGAAGCAGTGCCCTACTCTGTTTGCAGAGTAGAAACAAATATTTTCTTCATGTCTGGCGTGTCATAAGCATCCGTTTGTGGCTCGAGATTGCGCAAGTGCTAAAGGACAAGATCATTGCACCGTTGACAATGAGATGGTCAGATGGCTAGCTATTCGTGTCTGGTTGATTAAGGCATATAATTGTTAACAACTGTGATGATAACGTTTGTGAGGTAATGGCAGGGGCCCACCGACCCCAACGAGGCAAAGATGGAGCGCGGCAACAAAAACCATTAGCTGCGTATTATTTTTCTCCATGAAACAACACTGCTAAGTGTACCAAACATGGTCACTTCTAAGACCATAAAGACAAAGTAGTGTGCCAATTTTTTCTGTTTTGAAACTTAATAGTGGGCCAAATGAGAGATCATTTAAATTACGCTAAGGTTTTAGTTGTTCACAATCTTGCAAAACGTAAAGAATAATAAAGAAGAACTGCACGAAAAGAAGTCTTACTTCTACAAAATGGTAAAGTAGGTTTAAACAATATCTTTTATTGAGGAAACAATACCTTATTTTATAATGTTAATAGCTATCCACTGTAATCTAGAGGATAATATGGTTCCAGGGTTTTTATGCATCTACGCCCACTACCTTACTACGTACAAATAGTGTAGAGAAAAAACATGCATAGTTTTTGGTTAAAAGAAGAAGAACACATAGGCAACTGACCTTATCTCCACATTGGAGATACCTCACAGACAAGCTATGATTTTAAAAGTAAAATTTAAATACATTATTCTGGAATTTATCCATTACACACAGTGCATAAAGCTCATCATTATCTATAAAAAAATTGCATAAAGCTCATAGGTGGTGTTATAGAGCTTTTGTTGGCAGAATCCACAAGCGGCATGCTCGCCCAAACAGCAGTGGGTAAGATCGGCAGGCAGCAGAGTTGGAGTTGGATCCAGTCTAGAGAATCCAGGCGCAAGGCAAGTTTTGTTGTAGGAAAGAGTTTTAATTCATGTAGAATACAGTCCAGTCTATGTTAAGTTGAGAAAAGACATTCAGTTGTGTTAGTAGATTAGAAAGTCTTGATTAGAGGCAGAGTCAAACTCGGATTGTGGGTTCCCGCCGATTGTGTCCAGTAGCTGAAAAGCTAGCTATGGTATGTCCTATAAAAGGACTTGTATCTCGTGTGTTCTGGAGAAGAAAAAGAAGAAGCCTTCCCCAAAATAAGCTGCACTCAGAGCCTTGTCACCCCTGGCGTACAAAGGCGAGAGCAAGATATCTCGCGTTACCCAATCCGTTCGCGTCCCAAGACGCACGACCTCCTCCATTCTCCACTCACCTCCCACCGAAAATCCGTCCATAACGGGTGTTTTGCCGGAAAAAAATAGTGTCTCTAGAGTTGAATGTAGCTACAGCAATATGGCTTATAAAATGCAACTTTTCGTTAACACGAAATAGTCCAACAGAACTAATCACAGCTATAATGAAAGGCCATGCGATGCACCAAGGCTAACATGCAACAAATATATATATATATATATATATATATATATATATATTGAAAGCCTAGCTTGTTCCTTTCTATGATTAGCATCCCCCCTACTGACAAGTACCAACACCTTAAAATGATAGGACTCTGGCCAGCCATGCCTCCATACCCTTTCGCATTTCGAAGAAATGCATTCAGATTTTAGCATATAGTAGCAAGCAAGGACCTTAGCTGAACCCCAGACCCCTCACCAGAAACCCAAAATGGCATCCATGGGCTCTTGCCATCACCCTTCTTCCTCCATGGCCTCCATCCCAAGATTTGGAACAAGGAAGCCTGCAGCCTTGAGCTTCAGCACCTCTGCTCATGGCTGCAACTCATCACACCTTTCCTTTGCTGCAGCAACCAACAACAAGGTACATATCATACTGATCGATACACACTTACATGTCAGCATGTGTGCTTGATCCAAGAAGGTATCTTGATTCTCTCATGTCGATCTAAATTAATTGCTAGGTATTCGAGGACCAGTTGAGAGGGATCGTGTGCTACAGAGATGACAAGGGGGAGATGGTCTGCGAAGGCTACGACGAAGGCCCGAGGCTCGGAATGCGGCTGCCGGAGAAGGCATGCTTCCCATGGTATGAGGAAGAGAATCATCTGAATAAACTTTCCTCTATGTGCTGGGTAGTAGAAAGAACAAAGGATGTGTTGCCTGATGAAAAATTCTATTGTTTGGTCAAGCCTGAAACCCCCTCCTTTTGTGTTGTGAATATAGGCCTGTGGGAATTCAGGTCACCGATTTTATCCACCTGGCGACGCTCAGGGTTTTCGAAGATGACGCCCATGTTCTTCAGCGCAAGAACGATCAGAAGAGGCAGCTCTGAACAAAGAAACACTGATCAAGTAAGAGGAATATAATTGGAATAATTGGGGTTTGGAGGCACATCATGTATGTGACGTGCTGTGCTTAACTACCGGTAGTACTATACCCTGTACATAGCTTTGGTTAATTTCCCTGCAGGGGCACTGTGTTCCATCCAAATTACTTCTGTTCTCGTTGTAGCATACAAGCACTTATAAGATGATGATATTTTTATATAGAAACAGTTCTGAAAGGGTGAGATTGTTTATACTACTTTTGTCGATGAAAGAGAGCGAAAGAGATCTGAATATCTGATCATTGCAATTAATCCATTGAAATGCGTGACACCTAAGCTCTAATCCTCTCTGTCATTGGTCTGGAAATAGCAAATCCTTTACCAGAGCATTTGAGTTGGCAATGACATCGCACATGGAAATCGACTGCAAGAAAAAGACGACAGAAATTAGGTTAAGAAATCTGTTCAATTTGACTAGCGATCAACAGATATGCCCCCCATTGTTAATAATTCCATTAATGGACCATCTCATGTGTCCTTGTGGGTCTGAAGCTTGAGGTTATGTGTATGTCGACATCAGTGGATACGTCCAAATGGTAGTATCTCCCTAACCTCTTTTCCATACCATGTCATCCTCAATTATTAACTTCAGCACCAAACTTTAGTAGAGAGTAAATTTACGCGGCTATGCCCGTTCGGAACGCAGGAATTATACAGGAAATGAAATATCCTATCCCACTATATAGGAAGTTCCCTACGAAATTCATATGAGAATTCCGCAACAGATTACGAGTTAAGAAATATGTTCAAGTTTCACAAACGATCAACAGATTGCTTCCCACTGTATTAAAACTTTTAATGAAACACTCTCATGTATCGCTGTGGGTCTGAAGCTGGAGGTTCTGTGTATGTCCACATCATTGGAGACATCCCTCCTTGACCTCTTTGTCCTACCACGTCATCATCAATTATGAGCATCAATTCAGCAACGCACTTCATAGTTCATGCCCGTTCGGATCGCAAGAGTTACGCAGGAAACAAAATATCCGTTCCCATTATACATTTACGCAATCTTGGGCCTGCTAACTACCAGCGTTCCAACCCCCAATACGTCCCAGACCTAACTACAGAGCAACACAAGCTTATAAAATGTCTTGGACCATTTTCCCCTAAAAAACTAGCATAATAAGAGGGGCTACCTTACCCTTATAAATTGTGTTCAGTCTCTATCCACAACCGATGTGGGACTAAACACAACAAATCTCCCCTTCACACATCGATCATACCCAAGCCCGCTAACACCAGCGTTCCAGCTCGCCAACCATGACCGGCAACCGTGAGGTCTCCAAGATTTGCATCCGGGCACCTGGGCTCTGATACCACTTGTTATGCAATCTTGGGCCTGCTAACCACCAGCGTTCCAGCCCCCAATACGTCCCAGACCCAACTACAAAGCAACACAAGCTTATAAGAGGTCTTGGGTCCTTTCTCCCTAAAAAACTAGCCTAATAGGAGGGGCTACCCTCACCCTTATAAATTGTGTTCAGTCTCTATCCACAACCAATGTGGGACTAAACCCAACAAACTTGTTGCGAAATCACGAGGCCACATGCGGAAGCGTAGATCTAATCCGAGACACAGCAGAATTAGGCAACGAGAAACACCGACATTTCTAACATGGTTCGGCCACGAGGCCTACGTCCACGGGGCTTGACTACGGACGCTCCTCCCCTTTGCCTTGATATCTTTGTATTGGCTTGATTACATTGTGTGGTGCCTCCTATAACCCCTCCTTATATAGGAGGCTAGAATACATGAGTTCAATTCTAACTCTACTTGTATCCTACTAGGACTCCCCCCGTAGTACCCTATTACAATACTATGCCTTCTCTAGTCTAACTTGTAACCTACTCGTACACATATTCGACACAAACTCAACATACACGGAGTTCCGTGCGAAATTCATATCAACTGTCACTACTACAGAACATATAATTAGAGCCGGCCAAAATGGCTTTCTCAGCCGATTTCCCATCCGGCTGAAGAGAAAGGGCAGAGATAATACGAATTATCTCAGTCGGTTTTCAAACCGGCTGGAAATATAATCTCTCAGTCAGTTCAAAATATAAACCGACTGAGATACTTCATTTTCGCAGTCGGTTAAAGTCCTAAACCGACTATAAATATAACTATCTCCTCGCTGGCCTAAAAAATTTAAAAAAAGCGGCCCCTCCTCGCTGGCCTAACCCCTCGTTCATGGCTCCAAGCTCCTCCACGCTGCCGTTCAAAGAAGATCGCGAGATAATTAAATTACAGTCTTCTGCGGTGATCACTCCCTTGACAAGAATCGGCAGCGAAGTGATGCTCTGCAGCCACTTGACATCTACGTTACACGATACCAAAAACCACATTTCAGAGTTCAGCTCAAAGTTATTCATACGGATGCAAGATTCCAAACACGATGAGAAAAATAGAACAGATCGACAGTTCCAGAATGAGCGATGAATTAAGCTTGACGGACGCGAACCTGTCCATCTTGCCGAGGTCCAGACCCTCGAAGTTATTCAGCGTCAAGTACGGCGGCAGCACGAACACCATCTAGAATCAAACGAACACCATCTGGAATCAAATGGAAAAGGAAAAAGAACCAGAAATCAAGCAAGAACATTACCAAACTAGACACTAAATGTAGGGAAAGCTCCAGCGGCAGGGTAACGGAAACAGACATCTTGAGTTAGTTCTGTTTATCATGTAGGAAAATTTACCCATGAATCTCAGCTCAATGCACAGCATAAGCGGGTTGGTCGTTGCATTACTAACCCTGCAGCGCTTCCTCCAACATGCTTGCACGCGAACTCACCAACTTCCACAAGCTCAGCACACAAAAATCAAGCTTGGATGCCAAAGATTCACCGTTCTCCCTGGCAAAACAGAAGGCAAAAATCGTCGTGCTGCAGTATCAAGCGGATCTCAATCGATGGAATCATGGAACGCAGCTAAAGCGGCACCAGAATGGAGTGGGCGCTTACCGGTTCCTATCGCTGATGAGGACGTTGAGCAGCCGAGCTCGGTCTAGCCGCCGCGCCCGCAGCCTGAATCCTCCGCAGCTTCGCCCCACCAGCGGCCCAGCGCTCCAACCCCCTCCGGCCGCCGCTGAACGCCGAGGTCCCGGGACACCATTAGCCGTCGACCGTCGATGAGGTATGTTTAGTGCTGCGCTGCTGCCGGCGGTCGGGTGCGTGCGGCGCGCGTCGGGCGGAGCGGAGCAGGGGTGACTGCGACTGCCGTTCAAATGGACCAGATCTAGGCACGGAGGTAGTGGAGATCCGGCCGAGTTAGCGGTGGATTGAGGCGGGGATTGGGGATTTGTGTGTGGGAGAGAAGCGAAAATTGCTTGCGGGTTGGAGAGAGAGGCGGCCGGTTGGAGATAGAGGAGGAGAGGAGGAGGCGCGCGGCTAGGGTTAGGGGAAATATGGGCCAGGCCTTTGTGCGTTCAGTCGGTTTTAGAAAAAAAAACCGGCTGAGAGTATTAAAAACCGGCTGAGATATTAACTTTATCTTAGTCGGTTTATTTTATGGGCCGTCTTAGATATTATTAGAGTCGGTTGAGAATAAAACCGACTGAGAGTACTTGATTTCTCAGCGGTTATTCTTTTTTACAGTTGGCTTAGTTAGCAAAACCGGCTAAGATATTCATTGTTGCTGTCGGTTTTTAGAAAACCGACTGAGATCAGGGGTCTAGAAAAACCGTTTTTATAATAGTGTGTGTGTATACATATATATATTGTGCACGAGAGCATATAATTTATTATTCTGCACTCCACCAGAATTGCTCACTGTTTCATGTGAGCCCAATAAACTACATAACAGAGATTTCATAGTAAATGTGTGACTATTATATCATAAATATTTAAAAATAGATAACTAACGTAAAAGTTCTAAGAAAATTAACAAGGGTCGTAAATGGTATTGGATGTATTTGTAAAATCCTATTTCAGAGCACAACAAACAACCTAATAAGATTTGATAGTAAATGCGTGACTATCATATCGTAAATATTTAGAAATGGACAACTGACGTAAAAGTTCTAACCAGGATAGTAAATATTTATTGCATGTAATAGTAAAACTCTGTTCCACAGTAGAATAATGACCCCAAGAGTTGTGGTTTCAGTTTGGGTGCGGGACATTTCGATCATAAAATTGGATATAGATGCTCGTAAATACTCAAAAGTATAATGTAGACATAAAAGTCTTGTGTCTAATGGTAAATTCTTGTTTCTCAACACAAATGTTGTCTTAGGAAAATTTATGATCTCATAGAGCAGTGATACTAGCTTATGACCATTTCTCTATTTTTAAGGTTCAATAAGCAAACATTTATGACCAGACTTCTAAGATAGCTATTTATGATCACGTAGCGGGGTGTAGCAAGATGATAACTACATTGCAAGTGTGGTACAGTGTGTAGAATAAATTATTTTACACGCTGCCCTCCCGACTGAGCCCAACCGAACCTGATTGCCTACACCGCACCACATGCACTTATTATCCTCCATCCTTATGGTAGTAAATACCACGAAACATGTCAAAAAACCTGTAATGTAGTTATCCTAATTCTTGTTAGGTGGTTTATTGGGCACTGAAACAGGGTTTTACTACTATATGTAATACCATTTACTATCGTGATTCTTGTTAGGTAGTGTTGTTGGGCTTTGAAACAGGGTTTTACTACCATATGCAATATCATTTACTATTTTGATTCTTGTTAGGTGGTTTGCTAGACTCTAAAACAGAGTTTTACTATTATATGTAATATTATTTACTATCATGATTCTTGTTAGGTAGTTTGTTGGGCTCTCAAACAGGGTTTTACTACTAGTGTAATACTATTTACTATCAAATTTTTAAGTAGTTAGCATGTATGCTTGGGCGGGAAAGCGTTACTCCAGTCGGAGTGCAGAATAAGAAATTATATGCTCGAACAGATTACGTGTATACATCGGGCAGCAGCTGTATCTTTCAGTGCTGAGATTAAAAAAGTTCAGATGCCTTCGTCGTAGGGGAAGGAGGTGGCGCCGAGCCAATCGTGGCCGTAGATGAACCTGTCCACGGAGAACTGCGCCGCCTCGTCGTAGCCCATCTCGTGGAACCCAGCCCAGCCCACGCGCCCGTCCGTGCCTGCGCCCGGCCCGCCGTTCCCGTACTCGCTGAAGTACACCGTGTCCTCACGGCCCACCTCCGCGTCAGGCCATCCGGCCCATCCAGCCCGGTCAACGAGCCGGTCCAGGTAGGACTCCATCACCAGTTCACCACCGCGCGCGCGTGCGCGCCCCACGGCCTGCCGAGGAAAGGTGCGCGTGCTGACGCCGCTGGCGAGCAGCTCCGGCGAGGCGGCCACCGTGCAGTTGTGCACGGCGAAGCCCGTCTGACGCCGCTGGCGAGCAGCTCCGGCGAGGCGGCCACCGTGCAGTTGTGCACGGCGAAGCCCGTGTCCTCGTTCGGGTCGCTGAGCCCCTGCGCCATGAGCACGTTGGACTGGCCAGGGAGCGAGGCCCTGGCGACGAGCGCGCACGCCTGGAGCACGGCCGCGGCGTTGCCGAAGACGAGGTCCACCGTGCCGGAGATGGCGCACTCGCGGTAGAACTGCCGGAACGAGTGCGCGTAGGGCGTGTCCTGGTGGCCGTCGACGGCGCAGCGGTACACGGCCGCCATGTCCGCGTTCACGCGCAGCGCCACCGCCTGGGCCCTCGCCGCGCCGGCCGTGTTGCGGAACGCGATTTCGCGCGCCACAACCCCTCGCCCGCCACCCCTGCATGCACGCGATGCGATGCGAGAATGTTATGCACGTCTGATCAATTAATCCAGCCGTTAATTCCACGACTAATTACCATCATACTTCTAGTCCAATTTGATCGGTCCTACTCGTGACCAAAAGAAATGGTGTTTTGTCGGTGACTCGTTGTCGATCGAATTGGCAAGATTAAGCTGCTGGTGCCACTACTACAGATTCCATTTAACGGGACACCATCTTTACAGACGACTACTCCAAGCCGTCTGTACAGTTCTTATCACAGACGGTTCCAAATACGAACCGTCTGCAAAAATGAGTACCAGCGATGGCGCACAAACAGGACACCACAATACAGACGATTCGTATGAGGAACCGTCTGTACAAATATCACAGACGGTTCTCAACAGGGACCGTCTGTAATTTGAGGGATATCACAGACGGTTCCCAACTGGAACCGTTTGTGATATTATTACAGACGGTACCAGTTGGGAACCGCATGTACTATCCCTGCCAGTACAGACGCTTCCAACTGGAACCGTCTGTACTATCCATCCAAGTGCAGACGGCTCCCAACTGGAACCGTCTGTGATAATAGTACAGACGGCGTCAGTTGGGAGCCGTTTGTACTGCGATCATAGTGCTGGCGGTTCCCAACTAGGAACCGTCTATGCTAGATATTTTAGGTGTGCCGCTTCGTCTTCAACCTTGGGAACTGCCGCTTCGTTTCGCGCGCGTGGCTTCATATTCCTCTTCGCGTCGCTTCACTCCCTCAGGCACCTCTCCGTATGTATTAAGTACTCCGCTTCCACCGGCCTCCGCCCAATCCATTCCCTCTTGCCCACTTCTCTCCTCCGCCATGCCGTGCGTGCCGCCGTCGTCCTCACCGGCGCCGCCACCCGTCCCATCGCCCTACGCGGGTCCGGCACCGTAGCTAATTAGTTGGCCATCCAACTATTCGTGGGACGAGGACTCAGCGGCGAAGTCGAATGTGCTCTCCTCCAACGAGGAGACTAATCGGTCCGCCGATTGGCCGAGTCCGTCGAGATCGGACGACGGCGATTGGTGGATGTCGGAGGAGGAGGCCGACGACGACGAGGACGACACCGAGGACGAGGACGAGGACGAGGAGAAGGACGAGGACGACGACGGCGGCGGCGGCGGTGGTGGTGGCGATGATGACCAGCAAGGCGCCGGTGCCGCCGCCCACGGGTACTGCACCGAGGACGGCTGGGAGGACACCACCGACGACGACTACGGCTGGGACGACACCGACGACGACTACGGCTGTGACGACACCGATGACGATGACGGCAGCGACGGCGGTGATGGTGACGACACGGCCTCCATGGCGACGACGGCGCATTCGGCTCCGCCCAACAAGAGGCGCAGACTGTATTAGATAGTTTTTTTTGCACAAGAATTAGTGCACTAATTACTACTACTTTGTAAAAATTAATAGTGCTTCAATTAATATTTGCCTTCCGTGTTCTGTTCAAATATATTAGCGTACCGTGTAAATTCTTTTCCGATCGTTCGATCTCCAAAAATCACAGAAACTATCACCGACGGCTCCAAACACAAACCGTCTGAGAAAAAAATATACGCACGATGATGGCGAACAGCACAGTACAGCCGGTTCCTCAACTAGAACCGTCTGTAATATTAGTATGGACGGTTCCTGTTGCGAGCCGTCTGTACTGTGCCGTCCCGCTTGTTCGTAATCGTGTCTGAGAACGGCACAGTACAGACGGTTCCCGATTGGGAACCGTCTGAGAAAATGAAGTACAGGCGGTTCCAGGTTGGGAACCGTCTATGATATTTGTACAGACGGTTTCCAACTTGGAGCCGTCTGCACCAATAGCTATAAGCTAGCTCACTGAGCTCGATTCGCCGCTATCCCCATTGTTGCCGGCCCTCTTCCTGACCTCCTCTCGAGCCGCCCGCACACACAGCCGGACAAGGAAGAGCCGGCGAACCTCGTGCTGGAAGGAATCAAGCTCGGGGCTCTGGAAGCCTTGCTCGCCGGCGACCTCACCGAGCTGCCGCCGCCGCTCGCCGTCCCGCCGTCATCTCCGGCCTCCCCAGCATCGGCCGACTCTTCCTATAGCTCCACGGTGAGCCACCGAACTTTCCCATGCCGTTCCCCCCCTTGATTCCATGCTGGATGATCGTGAATGATCGGTAGCTAGCTAGCTCGACCGCGCTCTATTTGTGCCACATTACTCAGCTAGTTGGGAAAAAGAAAAGAAAAAGAGAAGAAATGTGGGACCCATGTGTCATAGAGAGAAGGAAAAAAGAAAAAAGAAAATTTAATATGTCAGAGGACCCCACTTGTCATGCTCACTGGCTAAATTAGGCTGAGTAACAAAAGTTTTTCATATTTTTGATTTTCTGAGAAAAAGCAAGCAAATGCTAAAGATGCTTTAAACTTCTAAAATCATAGAAAATTCATACGAACTCGAAATGAGGTGATTCTTTTTTGTAAATTCATCAATTAATCTGTAGAATTTTATGGTATAACTTTTGTTCATGTCACAGTGATGTAAAATTTTGAAAATGACAAAAATGCCCTTACACCCAAAACTATAAGTAAGATTTTTACAAAAATCATACTAGCTCCAAAATAATATATGTTATTACATGAACATTACGTTGGCAGCTCCTTTTTTCTATGAAAAGCTACGTGTCTTTGTTTTATTAGGTCAATTTAACAGTAATTTACTCGTTCTGCAGCCCGTGTTGCAAGATGGATCGGGGGTGGATGTACGGTTCTCGTACGAACCAAGGGTACCTTGATGGTGTGACGAATTTTCTAACAGCTGTCGAGGAGGATAGGTTGAAGAAGGGTGTTCAATTTATATATTGTCCTTGTTGCGATTGTAGAAATGAGAGATCATTTCTTGAACAGAACTCAGCCCTACAGATCCAAGCGCACTTGATTATTAGGGGCTTCAAACCGGACTACACATGTTGGACCAAACATGGTGAGGAGTAGAACATGTTACACGAAGACGTTCGCATCGTCGAAGAACCCGAAGTCACCGAAGGGAGAGAAGATGACGAGGAAGTAGGTGCAGACGATGATTGTGGCCGCGCAGAGGAAGTAGGTGCAGACGATGATTGTGGTGGCGCAGAGGATAATGATAGGTTGGATCAGATGCTGCGTGATGCTGACGTGAACTTTCATACTGAGAGAGACTTCAACAAGTTCATGTGCTTGATTGAGGACTCCGACAAACCTTTGTTCCCGGGTTGCAAGCCGAAATACACAAAACTCTCATCCGTGCTCGAGCTACTTAAATTGAAAGCAAGCTACGGGTGGTCAGACAAGAGTTTCACGGCACTCTTAGGTCTCCTATCGGAGATGCTCCCGGATGGAAACGAGCTGCCCAAAAACACATACCGAATGAAGCAGGTTGTTTGTCCATTGGGGATGGAGGTAGAAAGGATACATGCATGTCCGAACGATTGTATCCTGTACCGTAATGAATTATCACACTTGCGTTCATGTCTACTGTGCAAAGCATCTCGTTACAAGCGTAAGAGTCAGTCAGACGACGACGAGTCTTTCATGGAGCAGAAGAAAAGAATTCCCGCTAAGGTGGTGTGGTATCTGCCTGTAATTCCACGTCTAAAGCATCTCTTTGCGAATTCAAAAGAGGCCAAATTGTTGTGCTGGCACTCGGAGGACCGTAAGGAAGATGAAAAGCTAAGACACCCCGCCGATTCCGTGCAGTGGAGAAACATCGACATGATCTTCCAAGACTTCGGGGCGGAACTGAGGAATATAAGGTTTGCATTGAGCACGGACGGAATGAATCCTTTCAGCAACATGAGCAGCCAGCATAGTACTTGGCCAGTTGCTCTTAGCATGTACAACCTACCACCTTGGCTGTGTATGAAGTGGAAGTACATCATGATGTCGCTGCTTATCCAAGGGCCAAAGCAACCTGGGAATGATATTGACGTATACCTAAGACCTTTGGTGGAAGATCTGAAAACACTGTGGAACGAAGGGGCGCAGGTATGGGATGTGTACAAACAGGAGAACTTCACCCTACACGCTATGTTGTTCTGCAAAGTCAATGATTTGCCTGCCCTACGTAACCTTTCGGGCCAGAGTAAAGAACCAGACAAGGCTTGCCCTCAGTGCTGGATGGTACTGCGAGTAGGTGGCTGCCCCACTCTTGTAAAACGGTGTTCATGCGCCACCGTAGGTTCCTTAACAGGAATCACCTGTACCGTAATATGAAGGGACAATTTGACGGGACGAGGGAGAGAGGTTTATTTCCAAGGCATTACTCCGGGCAAGAGGTGTACAATATGGTTAAGGATATCAATGTTGTCCTTAGAAAGAGTGGTAAAAAAAGTGAGGGCCGGCGGCATGTGGAAGAAGAAGTCAATATGTTGGGAGTTATCGTATTGGCGGCACCTTGAAGTTCGCCACTGCATCGACGTCATGCATGTAGAGAAGAACGTGTGTGACAGCTTGATTGGTCTGTTACTTAATATTCCGGGGAAAACGAAGGACGGCCTCAACGCACATCTCGACTTGGTTGACATGAATATCAGGCCCAAGTTGGCACCTGAGCCCTCCCAAAAAGGCAGAACGACACTTCCTCTGGCCTGCTATAACCTGAAAAAGTCCGAGCGGACCGAGCTGTGCCGGTGCTTGAAAGGGGTGAAAGTTCTATCCGGTTACTCTGCCAACATCTCGAAACTTGTTTCGATGGAAGATCTGAAGTTAGTTGGCATGAAGTCCCACGATTGCCATGTGTTGATGACACAGATGATTCCTGTTGCAATCCGAAATATCCAGCCGAGCTATTTCCGAGACACAATCATTAGGCTGTGTTACTTCTTCAACACAATCTCTCAGAAGGTCATCGATCCCGAAGCACTAGATGTTTTACAGGCCGATGTGATGAAAACACTGTGTCATCTCGAGATGTATTTTCCCCCGTCGTTTTTTGATATCATGGTCCATGTTATTGTCCACCTCGTGAGAGAGATAAAGATCTGTGGACCGGTATTTCTACGTCAGATGTACCCGTTTGAGCGGTACATGGGAATTCTCAAGCACTACGTACGGAACAGGTCTCGTCCCGAGGGCAGCATCATCGAAGGTTACACAACCGAAGAGGTGGTCGAGTTCTGCATCGATTACATGGACCAGCTCAAGCCAATAGGTGTGCCTGTGTCTCGCCATGAGGGGAGACTGGATGGCAAAGGGACCATAGGGAGGAAATCACTTAGTGCTGACTACGCGGCGTTGTCTCAAGCCCATTTCACAATCTTGCAACACATGACTGAGGTGGCCCCGCATATCAACATGCATAAGGAAGAGTTACGCAGAGAGAACCCAGGCCGTACCAAGGCTTGGCTCACCAAACAGCACAACCGCAGCTTCAACAACTGGTTGAAGGTCCAAATTACTAACTGTTCAACTGAGGAGAATATTGGCTGGTTGGCAAGATGGCCAAGTCACACAATCCTGAAAATTCAAAGCGTATGACATAAATGGGTACACCTTTTATACCAGAGCGCAGGATGGGAAGAGCACGGTACAGAACAGCGGTATCCGCATAGATGCCTTCTAGGACAAACGTGGGGTGTGTGCGTACTACGGGTACATTGAGGAGATCTGGGAAATGGACTATGTACGTTTCAAGATCCCCCTCTTTCGGTGCCGCTGGGTCGCACTCTCAAGTGTTAAGGTCGACAAGTACGGCATGACTACAGTGGACCTCGAGCGTGCCGCATACAAAGACGAACCATTTGTACTCGCTAAGCAAGCTGTCAGGTATTTTACGTCCAAGACCCGGCAAATCAGAAGCTTCACGTAGTCCTGCAGGGGAAAAGAAGGATTGTCGGAGTTGAGAATGTCGTGGACGAAGAAGAGTACAATCAATTTGATGAGTTCCCTCTCGGAGACGGCACCGGGCTGAACGAAGAACAACTACCGATCGGGACCACTTGCTATCTGCACGTCGATCATCAAGAAGGACTGGCTGTTAAAGGGGATTAGATTAAAATATGAATGTACAAAAAAAGTTCAACTCATTTGGAGTTCTTATGAATTTTCTATGATTTTTACAAGTTTAAGTCAGTTTTTACATTTTCTGTATTTATCTCAAGAATCAATTATGTAATACCAAGTGGGGCCGAAGGTTGGCTCTGCAGACGGCTCGTAGTACAGAGCCATCTGCAATTAGTAGTGCAGACGGTCGTCTACCGCTAGCCGTCTGTACCATAATTAGGTGAGGCGTCCCCCCTGCAATATTAGTGCAGACGGTTCAGCACTGCGAACCGTCTGTAGTATTAATAGCACAAACGGCTGACTACTATGAGCCGTCTGTACTAACAATACTGCAGACGGTTCTGTATTGCTAACCGTCTGTACTGCCGTTTAATAAGTACCAATTGTATTTCGCTAACTCTCATCTCTTCCCAAACCCGCGCCGGCACTCCTGCTCTCTCGCCCTAGGTTTTGACATCTTCCCGCCCTGCTCCTCCACCGCACCCGCCGCCGGTTCCCGAAGCCCTCCTCCCCGATGATCTCCTCCCCGAAGGTCTCGTACCCGCCGGCGCCCCTCCCCGCCGGGCCCCTACCCGCGCTACTCCCGACGACCTCCCGAGCTGCCCCCTTCGCCGCCGCACATCACCGCCGCCGCCGCCGGACCACTTCCTCGACTGACGGACTCCCCGACCTCGCATTCCCAGGTAAGCCCCTCCCTATTTTGTGCACCTCCTCCCGCCTCCGCTTCCAGATCCTGCGCGCGCCTAGCTTCCCTGCGCCCTCGCCGGACGGCCCCAGACGTGTCAATGTCAGCAGTCCAGGGGCGGAGCTATGGTCTAATGAATCTTTTTGTTTTGACCCCAGTGACCTAGGCATGTCTACGCAATGGGGTTGCCCATTTTGTAACCAAATTTTGTTAAGGATTGTGTTGTATTTGCCTCCAACAGCTCGATCGTCAGGAGATCTTTATGTCTCCAAAACATTGCAAAATCTGTAAATGATATTGGTGTATGTTAGTGCCCATGCTTAATGGATTTGGTCACAATTGCAGCTAGCAGTAAGGCTTGTACATTGTTTGCTTGCCTTGTTAAGTAGATCCACCACTTGATGTGACGTCTGGTTTAGTTTCTAGCAGTAAATAACGTTTGAGTAAATTAAATTGAAACTCAAATCATGTATGCATAGAAGTTCTATGTCCAAACAAAGGAACTCAAGAGGAGGGGCCGAATACATCAAAGGAAGCCATGAAGACTACGAGCAGGAGCAACATGAAGATGCCAAGATCAAGAAATTAGTTACGGCTCTTAGTACAAGCAAAATGTTCTAACATCTTGGAAACAATATTCATATTAATTATTCTCTGCTCTCTACATGAATGCATATATCTATATTGGTTATGTACGGAAAGAAAAGCTAGTGCATTTGATCTATAGCTTCTTCCTTTTGCAATATGCACATATATCATCTTCCTCGGCGTCTCTTATTATTATTCTTATAGTCACAAATATTGCATGAACTTTGATAGTTTTGGATTTATGTGCTTTCATAGTGAATAAACTTATAAGATGGCGTCCGGAGATGAACGTGAAGTGCCTCCGGCATCTTCTCCTCGACAAGCTAAGCTATACTTGTCTCCTCAACCAGCTGAACCGTTGCCTGAACAACATGCAGAAGCCTCGTCTCATGAGCAAACCGAAGGAACTGATGGGCAGAAGCAAAAGCGAGGTGGCCGAGGCAAAAATCAAATGCCGAAGGGTCACTACACGATAACGCATGTCAGTGATGAGAGTGTGCCCATATTGCCTCAGCAGGCTCAGGCGGCATTCCGTAGAGCGTTCGCTTCACTTGCGAGGACAAAGGTCCCGATAACGTACGCCAGCTGGCCGTCAGTGCCGAATACCGAGAAAGAGTTCCTGTGGGACACAATCAAAGCACAATTCGACTTCCCAGAAGGTACCGAGAAGGAAGTGGAAAGACAGGCAAAAGCCAAGATGGGCAAGGCGTGGAAGACCTTCAAGAGAGAGCTTTACAACACGTACGTGAAGAACGATCTTATCCCCTACAGGCAGGACCCGAACACTTATGGGTACTTGAAGGATCAATGGTCAGAATTTGTGGAGAGGTGCACTTCGGAGGAATTTGTGCAGCGGAGTCAAGCAAACAAGGCGCGGCAGGCATGCAACATTCACCCCCACAGGCGCGGCAGCGGTGGGTACGCAAGCAAAGAGTTGGAATGGAGAAGGGAGGACGAGCAGGCATCTCAGGAGAGTCGCGAGACACCGTTCTCCCAGATCCCGGAGAGGCGGGCCCGGAACTGGTATCGCGCGAGGGCCAACATCTCCGCTGATGGCACCGTCGCCTTCAGGAAGCACGAAACCATGCTAGTGGCCGAAAACATCATGCAACTGTCAGGGGAATCCTCTCAAGGAACTTTCCAAGCCGCCAGAGAAAAAGATATACTAACCTCGGCTCTGGGAAACAAAGAGCACCAGGGTCGAACGCGTGGCGTGGGGTTGACGGTTCCATGGAAGTTGAGATTCCCCGACGATGCGGGTTCATACAGGAGTCCGAGGAGAACCAGAGCAGAGCGCGAGGCAGCGAGCGTGAACGGATGAAAAGAGAGCTGATGGAAGAAATATATGTCGACCTATAATAAAGGATCGATGCAGGGGTCGAAGAACGGGTACGGCAGTTAAGGCAGGAGGATGAAGCCGCTGTGGCCGAACGCAGCCCCCCAGGCTCATCCCCACACGCTCGACGCTAGAGTAGCTGTGCATCCGTGGAAAATGAGATTGATGAGGACGTACATGAAGCAGCTCCTCAGGGCAACTTTGCAGATGACGTCTGCGACGCCGACTTGCCTTTCGAGGACATTACAGGCGACGTCGGCAGCTGCAAATATCCTGTGGACGACATAACGGTGGCAGTCCGGTGCAAGCTCCTCGTGGCCAGCAGTTTTGGCTCGGATCACATGCTTGAGGCTGCCACGGGGTTAGTATTTCCACCAGCTCAATCGGCGACTGTGCACAGAGTTCCGCTAGCGGCGGGTAACGCAAAGGTTACAGTGGACATGGTGCACACGAATATGTCGTCCTACCCACTTCCTGTACCCCTGGAGGATGACGTCACGATATTGGGACAGGCCGTTAATGCGTTCATCCAGTGGCCGAAGAAGTACATTTCCCTGGTTGCCCCTCCACCTCCTGCACGGCCGCTGTCTCCGGTACATGACGGTAAAGATTTCTCATTCCGTGGTCCTCCGCCGAAGGTTAAATCCGTTTCGGCACAATCTCAACGGTCCAGCAAATCTTGGCAACAGGCCACCAAGTCGAGTCCACAAGCTCAGCGTAGGTCCACTAGAAATACCAGAAATTCGGCCAAGGGCAAAGAGGTACAAGAAGAACCCGAGATAAGAGTGTACACGGAAAGGCAGCCGCTAGTGACGCGGACGGAGTTAGAATGACTCGGTTGGGCAGCTCAGATTGTTCACGAGTTTTACATGAAGAGGTCCAACGAGGAGGGAGAGCTTCCTCAAAATATCAGCGCTAGGTTCAAGCGGCAACATTTCCTCCATCCAGGTGGAACCTTCACCGTCGAGTTCAAGGATTTATCCGACCTATACCGTCACGACGCTCTCGATGTCAGCCTATTAAGGTGCTGGACACTGTGAGTGTTCTGAATCACAGTTTATGCTAAGTGAACTACCTAACTCATTGATACGCTCTTTCAATAATATTACTCGTATGTGTAGACATATGATTCAAGAGGCTAGGACGAAAAATTCTAATATCGGATTTCTCGATCCACAAGTGGTCATATCCACAATGGTCCAATACAGGGAGAAGGAGGTCGAGGATTACATCACGGACGCCATGCTCGTTCTCTGTACGAAGCGCCTCATTCTTCTACCGTGCAACTACGGCTTCCACTGGATGCTCGTTTGTATCGACCCACAACGTCTACATGTCGTGTACTTCGACTCCAGGGACTACCCACCCGAGAACTACGCAGGTTTGACGAGGGTGCTCAACGGGGCGTTAAAGACGTAAGTTTCCAAGGGGGGCCTGTGAAAACAGAAAAAACCGAACCGACCCACTGATTTCATTTCCCGGCAATAATTCCTCCCTCGCCCATGAATAATGACCTCGCACGTTCTAGTATGTATTCGATAAAACTAAAATTACCCTGCACGTAATTGTGATTTTCTGCAGTGCCCCAAGCAGCCGCCGAGCACCAACCTCTGTGGATACTATGTCGCGACATATATGTTGTAGATCGTTAGCTCTAGTGCGGTAGATCCGGAGGTTAGTGTTATTACACCATATTCAGTTACATTTTTCATCGTTCTGACGTTGTGCCTAACATGTTTTAGTTTCCTTCTGCAGACATTTAAGTTTCCTATAGAAGAGCTCCAGAGTGACAAGGTCCATTATGTTCAAAGATGGTTAATAGGTTTTCTACTATCCCAGCTGATGAAGGACACCGGAGAATTCCATAACCCTCAAGATTTGCACCTGAAAAACGGTTAATAGGTTACTGCTTGTGAACTTTGTATTCGAGAATAACGTTTAATTAATGTGATTGCGGAGGCTTCTGAATGACTTTGTGGTTGAGAATTAATGATGTTTAATGTTTGCTTCTGAATAAAAAAGTTTGAGATCAATGACTATACGTCCTGCCTCACTGCTGCCGCGGCAGCGGAAATGGCGGTTTCCACTGCCGCGGCAGCAGCTGCATCACCGTCGCCTCGCCGCACTGCTGCCACGGTAGCAGAAACGACGGTTTCTGCTGACGCAGCAGCAGGCTGCAGCACCGTCGCCCTGCCGCGACAGCGGAACCGCCGTTTCTGCTGCCGCGGTAGCACTGTGGCAGGGCGACTCAAGAGTACAGACGGTTCCAGGTACAGAACCGTCTGTACAAATGCTTGGAACCAGCACCTCAAAAGCGTTTGTACGGACGGCTCTGTATCCAGAATCGTCTGTACAAAACTTTCTCGAGGTACTGTTCAAATAATTAGTGTAGACGGTTCTGTTTTGAAACCGTCTGTAATAGTAGATTTGTGCAGACGGTTCTTAGTTGGAAACCGTCTGCAGTATTCTGTTTGTGCAGACGATTCTAGTTGGGAACGGTCTGTAATACGCGATTTGTGCAGACGGTTCTAGTTGGGAACCGTCTGTACTCTTCTATTTGTACAGACGGTTCTTCAATCGTTTGTACAAACCTGATTTGTACAGACTCTTTCGTACAGACGATTCGAAAAACCGTCCCGCACGGGTGTTCCGAACCGTCTGTACAAATGATTTCTGTACTAGTGTGCTGGGCATGCATGTCGGTTAAGTCTAACCAAAAACATTCTGACAAGCGACATATATATCGATGTCGGGCATGTTTCGGATCTTAGCTATAGGAGCTAGCATATATAGAGTTTTTTCTAAATAATATTTATTTATTCAAAAATTGTAAAAATATTACCAGACTTCAAAATTTTATAAAAATGACCTTAATCGCCACCTGGTATAGCGATTAGCCCTTATCGCCACCCGCAATAGCAATAACTGCCAATCACCATGTGGGTTGGCGATTGGCAGTGACTGCCACCCTGTGTCTTGCTAACCAAGCACAACGGTCAGCTATGTGGTGTTATCACCATGCGGTATGGTGATTGTGGTTGCATTGCCACCCGTTATTGCCATTAGATGTGATGATTTTGACTTATCGCCACTATAAATGGCAATTCCGACCAATCGTCATTGCAACTGGCGATTACATATGAATCAGCGGTCCGTGTGGCGATATCAGTCGTAATAGCCACACCTGATGGCAATTGGACCTAATCGCCATACCAAATCATGAAGTTATTTTTACAAAATTTTAAAACCAACTAATATTTTTACAATTTCTGAATACAAAAATATTATTAAAAAAACTCGCATATATACGCACATGTACGCGATGGATCAATAGGCGAAATATCCGACTCATACCTCTCCAGTCTGGAGCCATATATGCATGCGTACGTGCGTGCCCCCAAACGTAATTTAGATAGATCTGCATCAGACCAAGATTCCTAATCAGCTGCATTATCCGTGCATGATGTACTCTGACGGTCTGAAACAGCACGTCATGACACGTCCGCCATGCATGCATCGAGACGTGCAGATACACTGCATCGCAGGCGTCAGACGTGCATGGCGATTGGCAACGGAGCTCACGGGATAGAGGAATGTAACAGCCGCTCTGACAACCATGCATGGTGTGTGCCTGTGCAGGTAGAGTTAAGTACATGAACTTAGGTGAGGTGTCGATCGATTTACCGACGGTGGCCATGCGGAAGGTGGTCCAGCCGCCGCCGGCGCTGCGGCTGCCGGTGATGACCGTCACGTCGCGGCCCTCACCAACCAGGACAATGTTTGTCTTGTACGTCGACGCCTCCACGTTCTCCTCGTACGTCCCGATCTTCACCTGGATCACCATCCTCATCTCGCTGTTGTTGGGCGCTACCGCCACCGCCTCCCCCACCGTACGGAAGTTCCCCGTCCCGTCCTTCGCCACCATAATCACCGTGTTGCCGCTGTCGCTCCTGTTGCCATTGCCGTTAACGTTGTCGTCGCCGTCGCCGCTCTTGTTGTCATCGCCGTAGTCGTCCTGGAGTAGCTGCCGGTTGTGATGGATGACCTTGGCCATAATAAGTTGAAGCAAAGAACTCCACTCCATTGCTATTGAGTTTGTGTCGAATATGTGTACGAGTAGGTTACGAGTTGGATTAGAAAAGATGTAGTATTGTAATAGGGTACTACGGGGAGTTCTAATAAGATAGGGTAAAGTTGGATTTGGACTCATGTATCATAGGCTTTCTATATAAGCAGAAGAACACTACACAATATAACCAAACCAACACAAAGAGATCAAGGCAAGGGGAGGAGCGCCCGTAGTCAAGCCCCGTGGATGTAAGCCTCACGGTTGAACTACGTTAAAAACATCGTCTCTCGTTGCCTATTCTACGGTACTCTCGGTATAGATCTAAGCTTCCACATGTTTTCTCGTGGAGATCGGCGTGGCTAGGGCCAGTTTTCGCAACAATTGCTAATCATCAACAAGGAAAAAAACTGAGTGCAAGCTCCCATGCGTTCCATCTTCAAAAATCAACTATTAGATAGGCCACCGGAGGCCAACGATTAAAAAGACAGCGGCATCTTGGGGTTAGTGATTGGGGACGGTGGTAGTTAGGGACTACGGTGGCTGTGCCATACCTTGGCAGGAGGAACGGAGGAGGGATGCGCGGGGAGTAGGGTGTTGTCTCCGGTAGTCGGCGTACGGTTGCCGCTATCGTCACCTGCGGTCGCCGCTGTCGTCACCTGCGGTCGCCGCCGTCGTCCGGATACCTGAGCCATCGTCCCTTTAGTCGAATTTGGCTGCCACCACCTAGGTTGGTCGCCCTCGAGGCCTAATCTACTCGCCGCTGAGATCTTGATACGTCACTGAATCTTGATTCGACAGCGGCAAAGACGCCGGAACCGGCGACCGTCGCACGGAGTCGATTTGGAGGAGCTCAGCTGCACCCATGGCCGCTAGCTACCTCGCACTCCCTGCTAGTAGGTTGCTACTTGCCGCCTCTTTGCTTTGGCAGGCGCTGGCTTTGTTGATTCACCATGGCATGGGAGAGAGGAAAGGAGGAGAAAAGAAAATCTGCAACTGTTGCTGCCTCCCGCCCAGGAACGTGGGGTCCTAGAGAAATGTCGAGATGCAGAAAATGGGAGAAAGGAACTGGTATAAGAAAATACACTATCGGGTGTAGAGATACATCGTGTGCTGGTAGCAGATGATTGGTGGAAAGGACAGCGCTATGTCACGGGGATTGTAGAAATGCTTTTCCAGTGATACGATGTGCTCTGTCCATGGATTTTCTTTGGTGTACACCTCAACTAAACAATTCTTGGCTTCCCATCAATCCATTGGATTTAAAATTCTAAGGTATGGATTCACTCGTCTCATCTTTAAAAAAAACCCAACCTACCCCTGACCCTATCAACCTGCAACCACCGTCTGCTGCCCCTACTCCCACGCTGGAGCTGTCAAGGCCCGCCTCTAATCAACACCCTGCCGCTCTAGCCTTCTCATCTACCGCTTGCCTTCTTTTATCTCCAAACATTCTCTCTTTCTTGTTATCGTGAACATCATCGTCCTCATTTGGCCGCAATCGAGATGAGAGTGGGAGAGGGGAGGAGGCTCGATTGGACCCCAAACAATAACCTAGTGGCGATGGTACTTGATGGGGCTAAAGAGGGCTCGCTAGAGGCAAAGGTTGCGAGGACAGTCCTAGATCCTAAAGCGAAGTCGACATATATATGCATTTATGCGCCCCTGCAAGGCTGCCCATCAACATCCGCCTCGTTGCTTCTGCCTTCTCATCCAGTCCTACACGAGCACCAAATGCATCCTTGTCTATGGACATTGCCCACCGCCTACTGACATTCTCTCTTTGTTGTCATCACAGAAAAGTCATCATCCTCCGTATAGCACCGACATGACGCTACCTCCCACAATCGGGCTTTTGCTACTCCTCCTTCCTCAAGGTGGAGGATGGAGGCTCGGGTGGCATAGTTCATAGGTTCAAATTCAATGTCAGGTTTTTCAAGTTAATGGTAGAGTAATTGTCGTGGTAAGACATAAATTATCAGTTAAATATGTAGAATACTCTTCTACTAAATATATTTTTCTTGGTGTTTAAACTTTCCACATATATGTATTGGATTTTATGATTTAGTGCAAGAAGAAGACATCGAACCCCAACCCTAACCCTAACCTAGCGGTGGCAGGCGAATAGCGGCATTGAAGAGGGCTTGCCAAACACTAATGTTGCGAAGGCAGTCATGAATCTTAGAGCAGTATCAATGAGCATACAGGCATTCATCTGGCCATGTGAATCTTGGAGCAATATCAACGGGCATATATGCATTCATGCGGCAATGTGAAAATAAAATCTAAACCTTGATGTCTATAAGCTAGCCCAATTGGAATTAGAATGATTAGTGAGACTGTAAATTTGGACCGTTTGGTTGGAAGGATGAGAAGAGATAGATTGAGGCCATTTAAGTTAGATGTTTGGTTGGATAGTCAGATGAGTTAATTTTGTGTTGGTTGAAAGGATGAGGATAGATGTAACAAGATTAATTATGTAAACTATATTTTTACTTTTCATTAATAATAATTAACCATACACTAGTGAGCATACACTAATACTTATCTATGCTAATCTTGACATAAAAAATACTAATTAATCATAAAAAATGATAATTATCACTGATCAATATACTACCACTTAACAATACTAACCTTGAACTTGCAGCCTCGATTCAAATCTCTCTCCGTTATTTTCCACTAGCTCTAGCTCACGCTAGCACGATCTATCTACAAATACAGACATCACGGTAAAAAAGAAAAAACCAAAAGGCGATCCCAAAATAACCAAAAGCAGAAAGCAAGGCACAGGAGAGGGAAGGATACAGAAAACGCGTGCGCCCCAAACGACCCACCCGCACGCCCGCCTGCCCTGACCAGCCACGTCACGCCCGTCTCGAATCTCAACGCGGATCACGCACCGTCGATAAAAGCGCAGGGGAAATAAATTCCCCAGCCAATTCCACCTTCTCTTCCTCCTTGCGCTCAACGCTCCCTTCGGCCCCTCCGCACCGGGGAACGCGGCCGCCGATCTCCCCACCGCATCCCTCCCCCGCCGCCCGATCCACCCCGACCCCGCCCAAATCCCCAATTCACCCCCGAAATCTCCCCAAATTCCCCGCGCCCGATTCGATCCCCCTCCCGATTAGCCGCTACACGATAGTGTTGGTTGGATCGATTGGCTCCCCCAGTCTAGCGGAGGCGTGTGCGGGGGATTTGAGCTAGGGCTTGGTGGCCTGCCTAGGGTTTTGCCGCCATGGCCGATAAGGGCTGCCTGAAGCGCCTCCAGAAGGAGTACCACGCGCTCTGCAAGGTGAGCTCGCGAATCGATTCCATTTATGCGGCTCGTTTTGCTTTGCTTGCGCTCTGATGCGATTCGGATGGTTGGTTTTGTTTTGGTTGGATTGGATTGGGTTGCAGGAGCCGCCGCCGCAGATCGTGGCCCGCCCGCTGCCCAACGACATATTGGAGTGGCGTAAGTAGCTTCCACTGACCGCACCTGTAGATTTATTACCGTCGTTTAAACTAGCTAATGCTTGGCGTGAATTGAGTGATTGCGCTTGCCGTTGTGTTAATCATCGATATATGTGATACCCATGTGGTTATGCTGAGCTATGAAGTTTTAGCATTGCGGGCGTGCTTGATTTAGTTATTCTCGCGCTTATGTTATTCCTGTGTAGCATAGAAATATAAGGTTTAAAGTGTGGGACTTAATCTTTGTAAGGGTTTAAGTTGACTATGACCACCTATTTTTCCTGTTAAAATTACGATACCTTCTGCCGATTTTCTGAAAACTGTGCTGGAACTTGGGTTGGATAAGTTCAACCTTTTTTAACTCTGGGAAGAAAAGCTCAGCTACAGTCAATAGAGATGCTTAGCCTCCAGTTTTCCACCTAGCCAGAGAAAGGTGTGACAACTTTGACAATTATAGCTTTTGCATGATTCCTGTTATTTGTTATGAACTAGCTCCCACGTTAACTAAAGTTCAATGTTCTTATGGTTCGGGGGTTTATTATTAGCATATGGAAAGTTCAGTATGAAGCCTACATGTAGAAGGTCAGATATGCTCATGCTGCAGCAGGAACATTTGTGTGATCGACTGATTGCTTGTGAGGTGAAGGTCATGGGCATGGAGATGGGCAAGTGTCGCACCTGTAGTCCTAGATATATTTGATGCATTTGTTGGATGTTTATTCAACAATCATTGCAATAACTCATGCTGTCATACAATTGCGCCACTGTCTTGCATCATTATGTCAGACATTGCTTTATGGCCAGTTTTGATTATGGAATAGGTTCCATTACTCCCATTTGTTTACCGCAAATACATGTTTTGGTCGGCACCAGGCCTTGCATTGGTCTATAAGTGCAGTGATAATACCCAGTTCCATACATGTTGACACTACAAACATAGTTTTATGAGTTCATATTGATAGTTCTGGCTAATCGTATACGCCTACCAGTGCTAGTACAGTCGTTACTACGAAAATGGTAAATATAGATCTATTTTCCGTACATACCGAGGCCTCCTGCTAATCTTACGTACTAACCTGCCTAATAAGCTAATACATATTGCAGGTTCTGGGTAACTTCTATTAAAATGGAACGCTGTGTTTTTGGTACAGCATGATTGATTAATGCCCCAAAACATCAACTTGCTTCATGCCACAACTGATGTGAAGTGTAGATTTTAGGTGCTTCATGCCATAACTAAATGAATGCCATGATGCCAGAGCACATGTGCATTTTTTACTTTAAGCTTTTCTGCAAGTCTAATCCTTGTCGGTCTTCGAATTGTATGTGATATGCATCATTGACATACTTGTTTTCAATTCTGTCTATCTTTTCGCTTTCTTTCAAGCTTCTATCAGGTACCTATTTATGTCATTTTCCTTTATGCAGATTTTGTACTTGAAGGAAGTGTAGGTACACCTTTTGAAGGTAAAGATGATACAGATTTGAAACCATTATCTTTTACGTACTGTTCTACTTCAGTCAGTATTTTACTCCATTACTAGTCTTTAACATTGTTTCCGCACTTGATTTTTCCTCCTGAAGGTGGATATTACTATGGGAAGCTTAAATTTCCATCTGATTATCCTTTTAAACCTCCAAGTATCAGGTACTGGAACAATCTATGTCAGTAATACTAATATTTGAGCAAAGGTTCTGTTTTGATGATACGCTGTTCCTTCTTCTTAGGATGTAAAAAGGGGAAACCAGAATTGTTAATGAACAATTTGTAATTTTGAGTTCTACTTCTAACTTGTTTTGTTGTTCAGCATGACAACCCCCAGTGGCAGGTTTGCCCCTCACAAAAGGATATGCCTATCAATGAGTGACTGTAAGTGTCATATTGTAAGCAGATCATAATTTCTTTATTCGATTGGGTTTGAAATAATTCCCATCATTACTATGGCTTTGCAGTTCATCCAGAATCTTGGAATCCAATGTGGTCTGTAGCAAGGTATGCACACATTGATTTCTAGCTCGCTGTACTAGTATAATGTGCTCTCTCGTTGATCTCCCTATGTTCTTTTCCACTGAGCGTCCTTCCAATATTCTGGGGGCATCTAAACTGATTCACGCCTTTTCAATTCTTAAGTCTGAACATGGATTTGCACCCACATGATATTTCTCATTTCAATTTAAGCTACTCTACAATTTGGGGTCTTTAAATTACTTGTATTCAATCTCTGCAATAATAAAAGTAAAGAATACTTGTATTCAAATCGATGTTCAGTTGCGGATATTGTTGTTCTATATGATCATTCATGAATCATGCTTTAGCGGTTCTTTTGGGAGTCAACAGGACTTTTTGTTTAACAATCAGATGGTGGAACTTGCAACAATATCAAAATGTAGTTTCGCTATACCAGTGATATAAGTAGTCGTTCATTGTGAAGTTGTAACTGTATTTTGCCATCCAGAATTTTTATGCTCTTTTTTCTTCACTGGCCTGACACATGCCTTTGTGCTGCAGTATTCTCACAGGGCTCCTGTCATTCATGGTGAGTTATTTCTTCTGCATCAGCTACAAGACGCATGTGATTAGGAGATGAACTGTTATTCAAGCCTAGCAATTTGTACTCTTGATACTTACCAAGCACTACACTACCCAGCAAGCAATTCTTCTGGTTGTTTAGATAACCCATATTGCATTTTACTTGCAAGGGTGCAGTTTCGTGGTTACTCTTACAGTTCTGCTGATAATCTCATTTGTTGTTCATGTCGATCACCTAAATCTAGTGCTGAGATGGCAAGAGATTTGCTTGTTATAGCTTCCTGTTATGATCCCTTACAATAATCTTGCTCTTTCACCTTGGAACATAATTTTTTTTGAACTCCTTACCTTCTGAAGAAACTATAAACAATGTGAATAATGCTTGTACTTGCAGATGGATGATGCTCTGACAACTGGAAGCATCAGGAGTACAGATGGAGAAAAGAGGCGTTTAGCAAAGGCTTCCCTTGCCTACAATTGTGAGAGGTAAATGCATTTTGCTGCGAGATAATTTCAATCTGACCATGTTCTTCTGTGTAGGACTGAGAAATATTAACCTTTCAGAAACAGAAATTAGCAGAAGCTTTTGCATAACTGTTCAATAAATATGTTCACATAAAGGGGAAAAAAATCTCAGTCAGCAGCATTTATTTAGTTGACTAATATGGGTGGCATTTATGTGCTTCTGCTGATGTGGTCTTTATGCCTGTCATGTTTTCATTATGCTATTTTTCTTTGACATGAGCTATTCCATGTTTCAAACCATGTCTTGTAAACACCACTCTTGTTCCACAGCAAAAATTGCCCGCACTTCAGGAAACTGTTTCCAGAGTATGTTGAGAAGTACAACCAACAGCAAGAAATGGAGCAGACTGTCGCAGAACCAGAGCCTCAGGAAAACCCTGCCCCAGCTCCATCTCCTGCCGTCCAGCAAGCCGCAGCTATGCTGAATAATAGAGGAAAACCAGCTGTGGAGGCCCATGGCGAAAAGAAGCAGAAGAAGCGAGTGCCTTTATGGCTGATGGTGGTTATCATTTCTGTTTTTGGTGCAGTGATGGCCTTGCCCCTGATGCAACTTTGATAGTAAAAGGCTATGGAAGTGTGATACGGAGCCGTAATTTTGTATAGCTTTTCAATGGTTTGTGCAACTCAATTCTTCTGTGGACTGCCACCTTGGGGACATGGTGATGAACTTGTGATGGTAAAATCTGTAGAACCGTATTCTCAATTATTGACGAGCAGCTCTACAAACTGCTTTATTTGAGCTGTGGGTTGTGAACCGTACAACTTTGTCTTCTCCCCTGTCTAACCTGTGGTGATGCCATGCCCACACTTCATGGTTGGCTCGCTGATTTTCTCTCATTTTCAGCTCTAATGCTAGCGTGAGTTGGTTTAGAACACGAAAAACCTAGCCATTCTCATACTGGTCTTAGGTGTCATTCTTCCCTATACTAAACTGTGTGCTCTTTCTGCTGGGTTTACACCGTTCATCTCCTTCCAAGTGATGTTTGGTTCTTCCCGAAGACACCTCTGTTAAATTTGGTACACTTCACCTGGCACACGGGCTAACTCCAACCCTGCAGCTCCTGAGGGAAACTACACCCTTCTTTCTCCCTAACACCTCCAGTGCCCCTCCTCTCTCCTCTTAGGCTTGCCGAGGGTGTTAAGTAGGGTCTCATCTCTATAAAGTGGTACGTAGGCTTGTTTTAGATCCAGTAGGTTTGCTTTACATTTTGCTAGTTTTAGCCTCCTCCTCCCACCAATGGTGTTCTCCTTGCCGTTGACATCTACCGCGCGACAAAGCTCAAGCATTCGCTTGCTGCTGCTCTAGTTTTGGTGGTGTACCCCTCGTCAACGGCTTCAATATGGCACCATATCCCTGTATAGAAGAAGCTCATCTCTCCTCGCCAAACTCCATCGCCATCAACGCAACGGCTTCAGTTGCTCCCAACGTCGAAACCCAAGGTGAGTTTCCCCTCTTTCAATAAATGGCCCGAAGTGGATTTGGTGTTGGTCACCTTGTGTCGCGTCGCTCTCCTTCCAGTGGTGCGTCGTGTTATCCTCCTGTCCGCTGCTTCTTCTGGATGCTGCTTATAAATATTATTTTTAAACTTTTTTTTTCAAAATTTATAGGTTTCTTTGAAAAAATCACAAAACTAACACCCTGTCGTCCAACCGTTGGACGACAGTAGTAGACTATCATCCAACCGTTAGACGACAAGGGGCCAGTCGGCCAATGGTGGAACGACAGGCGCGGAACGACAGCCCTGAGATCGATCACTTGCTGGTAACAGTACTTATATCTCTAACTCTTCTTCTTCCTCCAAATCATCTCGTGCATTAAATCTTAGTAAAAAAATGATCATTTACGGGCCCATGTATCCATGGGTGCGATCGGATTTCAAATCCGTGCGCCGGTTTTCGAATTGCTATGAATTTAACCAAATTTGGTATGTTTATACCAAATTTGGCTAAATTCATAGCAATTCGAAAACTGGTGTACAGATTTGAAATCCAATCAAACCAGTGGATATATGGGCCCGTAAATGATCCATTTTTCTACTAAGATTTAATGCAGATGATTTGGAGGAAGGTGAAGAGTTAGAGATATATGTCATAGTTTACCATGTACTGTGTACTATAGGGATCGATCCCAGGTCCTATGGTTCCATGGTTGGATGATAGGTACCCGTCGTTCCCCCGTTGGCCGATAGGCCTTTTGTCGTCCAACGGTTGCACGACAGGCCTCTTGTCGTCCAACGGTTGAACAATAAGGTGCTAGTTTTGTGATTTTTTTTAAAGAAACCTTATAAATTTTGAAAAAAAAATTTAAAATAATATTTATAAAAAAAAATCGTGGCCACCGGACTAAATCAAATGCTCTGTGCGGCCTTTGGTCCTTCCGATGGATGATTTGCGGGTGCTTCACTGCGTCGTCATTGATCTCTATGGAGCCTTCCCCACCCTCCAAGATTCGGAGACTCTATCCTCATGCTACCCATGGTGGAAGCTGACAACTTGGCTGCTCTGTGCTATCTCGGTCATTAAAGGCGTGCATGAGCCCTGCCGGTGACGATCGCCTCGTCTCTAGCACCGCTAAGCTTGACAAAGAACCCAATTGTGTTTCTTCATTTACATTCAGGGTCTTAAGTGTAAAATCCAAAGGCGTGTTTGTAATTTTTTATTTTCATTGTACCCTCTTATAATTGTTGCGATGTAACAACTCTTCAAAGTAATAATCCAGAACATACAGAGCCCAAGGGCTTTTTTCCATATAAAAAGAAAATACCCCTCTGCTTGTATTTACTGGGCTTACCTGCTTGGGTGGCTCTGTAACGTTGTATTCACCGACAGCAGGACCTGCTGCTGTCACGGCTTTCGGGTGAGCGATACGCGTCGTTGGCTCTTCTTCGCCTGACCACACGCCCTATGACATACTCGGCGACCTCATGCTACTCGTGGTGACCAATGTCTTGGGCCCAATACGGCGATTTCAATCACGGTCAACTTCATTACTGTGAAATGAAATAGACTTGGACCGTTTATTATTCAGGGTCTTTTTTTTTGGCGTCTCCATAGGCCTCACTGCCGCTGCCCCTATCCTCCTATATCATCTTGGGGAGGCTATAGCCACCGGATCGCCCGGCCCGGTCTACACCAGCGCTGGCTCGCTGCTTCTTCTCCAACGACGGTGAACTCCACCCTGAATCCTAGTTCGCCGGCGACGACCTCTGCGTCGATCTCACGGGCAACAAGGAAGAAATTGACCGAGCTTAATCTTCTTTTTTCATGCAACTGAATAAATAGCAAACGTGAATAGACCTTGCCTTAGATCTTTCTCGAAATTGTTTGGACCTACTGGATACGTCATAACTGGAGTAGTATCTCAGCCTTTTGTTTTCCTTGATCAAAAAACCGTGTGGAACGGAAAATTTGTGTTTGACACTTGACTACTGCGGCGACCTCCAATCATCACATTGTCTTCCGTGTTAATGATTTCGCTTCGGCAGATTTAGGGCTTATTTCGAACGTTGTAAATTCACGAGGAGCAGTTCAATTCCAGCAAAAATTGGGTAAAATTCCCACATTCCAAACCGTGTCCATAAACAGAAGATAGAAAGAGTTCTCCATAATCTTTCATCAACACATTCAACGTTGTAACCTCAGGTGTATTTGCATTACTAGATGTCAGGACTCGCGACATAGGATCCAATCCTATGATATACGTACCAGACCAAATCATATGAACCATCTTGATTCAACAAATGCATGTCGGAGCACAATGTCAATATATACATCGCACAGGGTAAAACGCTGAAAAGAAATTGATCATCTAGGGCATACTAAACTAATAGCCTTCCAGGCATACATCCAGCCTGTGGCGATGAAGTATTGGTCAATGCCAGTATAGATCCGGAATATTCCACTTTACTCTTGACATGTTCATGACACATTGAGATGGACCCAACATGTCCCTTCAGAAATTAAGTTCTTAGGAAGCATATGCCGATATTAATTCCGCTTCTCACGCCAGACAAAGAATGTCAGCTCTCAGGTGCTACCCACGAAAGAAGTTTTTGCTCAACTTCTTGCCAGTTGTGAACCTTGGTCACTAGCGGATGTGATTGATCCACACCGGTTTTGCACCAGGATATGAATTATCATGATCAAAAAGCAGGACGTTCATGCCATCCTCAGCGCATTCTAAAGCATATCTCGGGTTATCATCTATTAAAACCTGAGCACCAAAAGATCTGCAGCAAAGCATTCCATAGTGCATAAGTTAATATGATGTGTAAGAACAGCTGATAACACATCATACAGTCTCCTAATATGATTGGAAACACTAGAATAATGCTCCCCTTACAACTTTACCTGCAAATCTCTGATTTTGGCCTTGATTGACCTTGCAAAGCAAAATGATTCCCGAAGTGGATCTGCTCAAATAAGCCTGGATAAAACTTTTCGATCCACTCTAATGTGTGATTTTTAATTGCATCCTGCCGAGAACTTTACAAGGAAGAATATTTTTAGGCAGACGTCATATAACGAAAGATGAATTGATTATGACTCTAAAATCAAATGATCGACTTACGTTACTACAGATAAGCTACAGAAGGATGAAAGATTTTGGAGAGCATCTTGAGCGCCTGGGATAGGATGTATACCATCTTGGAAGTAAGGGGTTGTAAAGAACTCGTGGACAAGATGATTAGCTGCAGCAATTTAGAAGAATGTTTGATTCTATACAGTGCATTGTATATTCAAATCACCAAAGTTTGTAAGATAAATAGTACCAAGACACACCTCTTTCTCGAGAACAGTTCCATATCTGCGTAGAGTTTTGCAAAAAGATGTAAGAACTACATGGTTGACAAAATATTCAGCTAGAAAAACTCACTGAAAATGTCACCAATCAAAGAGAACAAACTGCAGGCATTCAAATTTTTGAGGAAGGGAGAGCTTCAAATTCACCTTAAAAAACTCATACACATGATATTCTGATACTGAGTGATTCAAGGAATAACGCTCCGCTATAAATCTGTTCAGAGCAGCAAGAAAGCTTCCAAGAACTGCGAGCGAGATATACATAACAAGATAGTGAGAATGGATCAACTTATTTAAATAGAAAGATTATGGTACTTCTTGACCTGGAAAAGACAATGTCATGAACTTCATAAATTATGGTCACGATGAGATATGCCTTGCAATAATTTTTAGTTCACAATTTAGTTCAAGACTAAGCACTATGAAACCTAACCACTAAAGACAAGGACCAGTTATGCAATCAACATGAATGTTCAGCCCTGTATAACTAAGAGATGCACAACTCTATATTGTAAAGATCTCACAATACCTTCATCCACGTCGACAGCAACCACCATCTTAGTTGACGCAGCATGCTTAGGGAAACCGAGAGGCTTCCCCCGCCGGCATGCGCCATTTCCGTTAAGACTCTTTGCGCTCACCTCCTCCAGCGGCAGAACCTCTGAATCACGGATCAGCTGCCGCTGAGGGGCCAGAACTCGTGCCTTGATCTCCACTGCCTCGTCGTCACCATCAGCCCTCCTGAATCTGCTATCCTGCCAATCCAGACAGCCCTTCAAGCTCCACACGCTCCCCGGCGCAAACCTCCTACCAATCCCCAAATCAAGAACACCCTTCCTCTGCAACCTACAGCTTTCGCTGTACACATTTGAGTAGTTAAAACTGCAAAAGCAAGCACGGCTTGTAGCGGCCGGTGGCAGCATGGCGGGGTTCCTTCCCCCGTGCGGCGGACGGAGACGATCGAGCAGCGACCGCACGACTCCGCGGTTTAGCATATTGATATGAGCATTCCCCGGCCAATCAAAGAAACCTGCAATCCCGCGCATTCCTCAGATCAGATTCTTTTACTCAAAAAAGAATTCAAAGAATCCGCAAGATGGCCAGATCAAGAAAAGGCGGAACGCAATCGCCAGCATGATCCCGTACATGTAGACGCGAGATCAGATCCATTAGGGCACATCTAGATGGCGTGCCCGGTGTGCACGGGCACACTCAAAATTTGTGGAAGTTGGTTTGAGATTACGTAATCACTGGATGACCCAAAGCGACTACCTTTAAAATCAAATGTCCAAGATTGCGGACGGGGTGGAGGCAGCAGGAACAGGAACGGCGATGACGGCGACGCGCGTGAACGGCGGAGGGGTTGGGGGTGTGAGGCGTCGGCGGTGACGCTAACCTATGGCACGGCGGCAGCTCTAGGGCAGAGCGGTGGTAGACTATAGGAGAGATTTTAGAGTTGGGTTGGGCAAGTGGGCAGAGCGTGGGAGAAGAAGGGATCGGGGATGAAGAGGAAAGGTGAGGGTGTCGAGGAAATTTGGAGCCTGCTTCGTTTGCTAATTGCTATGGATCAACGTGGTAAGCCAACAAAATTTGGGCCGTGTTTAGTTCGGCCTCATTTTCTGGCACGATTGTGCTTGCCAAAGTTTGGTACCCAAATTGGCTTGTTTAAGGCTTCGTCGCGTTAGATTACGGTAATTATGTTTGTCTAATCGACTTATGTCCATTTTACTGTTTATTTAATCAATTTTTTACTTTTATAACTATTTTCTTATAATAGATTATAAAATAAATACAACATAGCGCAGTTCAATAACCGCAATCTAAGCCTAAGTTTGATGAGATAAAGATTAGCAACAAATCAAGCTGGAAGATGGTTTCTGGTGGTCTAAATCGTTGGCTGACATGATTGGCGGTAGATGGAGGTAAGGGAACATGCTATTAATGTGGGTTTGACCTGAGCCGTTATAATTTAGATATGCTAAAGTGGATGGCTGGTATTTTTTAGGTTGCCGTGTAAATTTTTTCAGAGGCCGAGTAATTAGATAGATGTTGGGTTGAAGTATATAATCTCCATTTGTAACAGTACACTTGTAAATAACTACACATGTATATATCCACGTGAGGGTATCTTCTAATCACACATTAGGACCGAAGGAGACCCGAGATTGATCTGTGAATCTCACGAAATTCCTGCTGAAGTGTACAAGTAATTGTGTAAATGCGAACACCATGACTTAAACCCTGGTGGGTGAAGTCATGCCACCATAACTCCACCACCCTACCAAGACGTCGTTCTTGAAGTTTCATGATCTCTTTGGTGTGCACCTCTTTCATCAACCTTGGACAATTGGGCCTAGACAATAGACATCTTAGCCCAACCCACATTACCTTTCTTGATGGAGAGTAAGAGAGGGGATTGATAATTTGATGATAAGGTCAAGGCTGCTACCAACCCGATGAGCTCACCTTACCATCGTTGTTGCCACCGTTGCTACCTCTCCCGGGGCCATCTTAGGCCAAGACTCTACTAATAATTTTGCTACGTCCAAAGATGATCTATCGGTTCCTCACTACAACTATTTTGTTGTCGAAGCTCGCTGTCAATGTAATGGTGCCCTTCATTTGCTCGTCGTCATTCTTTTTGGTTGTCTTGTCTCGAGTCCAACCAACACAATAACATTGTATTAGAGTCATGGGGCATGCGCAACCTCTCACAAGAGTTGTTATCGTTTGAGCCCGATTTTGTTTTGACTCGCTGCTAGCTCTCCAAGAGGCATGGGGAGTGAGGTGAAAGCAGTTCAGAAAATGATGAGACAAATGTCCATTTTGGACCTTGAGCTTTGTTCCAAGTTTGATTTTTTTCCTAAAAGTTTTCTAAGGTCTAACACGAACCTGAAAATCACAAAACCCCTTCCACCCGTACCACACTAGTTTTCATTTTTGATGATGTAGCGTTAGGGCAGATGAGAGGGGAGGGGACTAGTGATGATCGGACGATTTTGTGAGGGAGAGTCACAAGGAAGTGAAGAGAAAGAATAAGAAAGAGGAAATACGAGCCCTTCGTTTTCTTTATTTGTTAATCTATTTGATTATGTCTCAAGCATTGGGTGATGTGGCAAACATTTGATAATTGAAGGTACGATGATGTAGTCTAGAGGCGGGGATGAATAGACTAGTTTCAAAATTTAATCCTAATTATGCAAGATATGACCTAATATGGTAGTGGCAAGACAAGAGTGCAATAAGTAAATCTAGCAACCTAAACAACAAGCAACAACAAGTACAGCAAAGGAGAAGCAAGCACGGGAGATACTATAATTGGTTGTCAAAGTTTAGATCTTTAACAAGATCATATGTCTCCATTGAGAAAGCTTGATCCAACGATCGAAACTGGTACCGAATTGTGCTCTTTCCTCAAGAGGCTTGCCGATGTGAAGCCTCCCTCTCACTAGTAGATCCTTCACCTTGCGGTAGCCATCTAGGAGACGCCCACCTACAAGAGTAGCAAGTTGTTACTCTTGAGGCGCTTCAAATTTTCTTGAAGGTTCTTAAGTGACTGGTAGTCATCTAGGAGACGCCAACCTCCAAGAGTAACAACTTATCACTCTTGAGGCGTTTCATAATTTTCTTGAAGGCTCTCAAGTGACTGCTAGCTATCTAGGAGATGCACACTTCCAAGAGTAACAAGTTGCATTCGCTTTGATTTGGAGATGAACTCTTGCTTTATGCTCAACTTAGATCAATCTCTCTCTATTTCTCTCTCTCAAAGATTTCCTCACAAGGATGGAAGCTTGTGCTTAAGGAAGTGGGGATGGCCCAACAGATCAGAATTGGAATGGCAAATATTTACTCATACAAAGAGGCTTGGGGTTTGTATAGCCAACCAAATCGAACATTCTTGGAACTTCAGAGATGGAACTCGGAGGTTTCGACATTTGAAAACAACGGCTATATTGATTGTCTAGAAACAAGTTTCAGAACTTCTCACATACACTCAGAGGTTCTGACTTTCAAATCAGAATGGACAGAAGCAAAAGTCAAAGGTTTGACTTGGAACCCAGACCCTCCGGAGTTTGAAGAGCCTTATAGAGGCATCAACAGAACCGATTCCCAGAGGTTTTTACTTTGCACTTGCAGGTTCCAACATTCTGATTCGCATGTTCTGAGATTTCAAGGGCAAGTCCAGAACAGATACTCGCAGGCTCCAAAATAATTTCTGGCAGCTCCAACATTCAAAGAGGACTTAGGTGTTTCCAGAGATGAAACTCGAAGGTTCCGAGAAATCTCGAATATTCCAACATCCAGAAAAATGGACAAAAGGGCAACTCGGAAGCTCCGAGTTCCCTGACTCTTCACACAGAGGTGAAATTCAGATGTTCAGACACCAAAGTCAAATTTTCTGACATTTCTAGAAAAAATGTGTATGAAGAGTTTTGCAGAGCCTCTTTGGATTTGAAAAATGATTCCTAGCTAAGCATTAGCAAGGCAGTCGCACTAGCTTCTAGATTTTAACCCCCTTAATAGTATGGCTTTCTCCAAGTCAGTGTGATTCCTCGAACTATTAAAAGAGCAAGAAAATTGTCATTAATCTTCGTTTCTTTGAGCCATCTTTCTGTAGAACTTTTTAAGGGTCGTCAATATTTTTTTATCATTGTTTTTGGGACTTAGCACCTGATCACGCTTGATGCACACATTAGTCTCTTAATTTTTTAATTAATCATAAAACCCCCATTTAGGGGGCCAAGATGCACTTTCAGGTAAAATGGATGGTTTTGGGAGTTCAAGTTCCTATTTAAATAAGTTTTAGGGAAGAAAAGTATAATTCGTTCAAAGTTTTAATTCTAAAAGTGGGCATTTTTGAGGAAAATAAGTTCCCACATATAGGTGAGACCATATTAATTTCTACGTTTAAGATTTCACTCCTCTGATCAAATCGTGGTTGTCAAATTTTAAGCACACGGGAGTGTGTCTTTTTTCTGGAACTACACATGAGTGCATCTTGGTAGAAATGTTGATACCCATATCTATTATGGCTATAGATTATCTCAGAATCACCAGTCCTAGACATCCTTATGTGTCTTGTTCAGGCAATGCAACTACAAGATCGAAGCAATCATCGATAGAGAGCATGCTGAAGTCGTGGTTGTTGCTCTGTCCGGGTTACTCACCAAGAGAAGATGAGAGAGTTTTTGTTGTCGAGTCTCAGGTTTGGCAGAGCTGACTTGGGAATGAGCTCTGCTTCATGATGCGTCCACAAAGAACAACAGTCCAATCCATTTCAGCATCAAATGCAATGCCGGAATGATCGCTATGGAGAGCTGTCGGAGAGGCATCAACTGGCAAGCATGATTAATGCCCTGCAGATTTTGGTTGTATTTTCGTGTCAGAGTTCTCGACCAACCAACCTGCTAGCTCCTGGCGTGACCTTCTATGATGTATACATGTATTTTGTTCTTCATTTGTAATCTTTTCGTGTACAATCGTGCACAACCTTGCTTTTTTGCTTTGTTTGTCCAAGACTCCAAGCTTTGTTCCCAACCTTGATAAGTAATGAAAATCTTCAGGAGCAGAAAAAGGACCCAGACAACTCTTTTGTTTCTCTTTCTACCTCCCCTCTAGCTTGCTCTCATCTTTTTCGCTCCGCTCGCCGCCTCCTCTTGCCCTCATCTCCGTCAGCCTCGCCAATCGAAGAGGAGGGAGAGAGGGGCTCGACCTTCCTCCTCTCTCTATGTATCCAGGTAGCAGCAGGGAAGATGCATTAGAGGTGTTTGCCGTGATGTCAGTCATGGTACGTTTGCCGATAATATGTGGACTTGCTAGAGTTTCTTGTGGCCGTGGTCACGTTCTCGCCGTTGGTATTGACAACATGGGAGTCAGTGTATCCTCATGATCTGTAGCCCCACCGAGCAACCATCGTAGTTCTTGCGCTGGTCCATGGTGAGCGAGGGTTTAGCATGGCGAGTACGGTTGATGATGCCGGATCTGGGACCTTATCCATGGTGGCACATTAGTTGTCATCCTGTGCCACTCCCTTTCCCCAATACTTTTTCCCTCCTGATACAGCCACACCTACGCTAATTGTTGATGCGTATATCGCTCTTGAAAAACCTATGCTTTGCGATGGATTAAAGGTGAGGGACATATATGTGCCAAAATACTTTCAGCTTAGCCAAGAAGAGGAACTAGAAATTAACTACGTTGCACAAGGGAGATTGACATATGCTCGAGGAGCCACGCTACATGAAACAGATGAATCGACCACTATATATGGTCAGATCCGTGCACCATGTAATGCAGGTTATGTTTTGATTAATACACAATTTAAGTTATAGGGTAGACATGGTTCTCAAGTTCGTGGAAATCTTGTGAAGAATCCCTAAGTTTTGGAGGAACCTTTAGAGAACCTTTGTGTTGTGATTTCTACATGGAAATTGTCTTGCTGCGTGAGTCTTCATCTTTGATATTGGTTATCACGTGCTGAAAACCACAAGATTCGAACCCTCCACTTCATGTACATCATGTGCGCGAGCGAGATGCCGGAAAAAAGGAAGGAGTGCCATGAAAGATTGGGCCGCAACAACAGATCAATTTCTCGCCTCGAGGTCTGGTCCTTCATCATCTCCACACGTAAGATCCAATAAATAGTCCTACCTTACCTCCCTCTCGGTGTTGTCGACGAAGCTCTCCATGATCCAGCCAGCTGGCAGTTGCTAATCAAGCTCTTCATCGAGCTCTCCTAAAGGTCGAGGCAGGGCAGCATGGAGATGGCGCATTTGCTCCTTGCAAATCTGTGTTCTCCCATCGTCTTCCACTAGCGATGAGGTTCAAGGTCATCGTCATCTTCCGCATGAATGAGGAGCTGCAAACTCAAGCTTCTGGCTTGCTGTAGTGGCGCCGAATCCACTGTAACCTCCAATCTTGGAGGGCCACCTCGTGGTTTCTGGATCGAGTGCCACCATAGCGAGCTAGTCGTCGTCGCTCTAGCCTTCCTCGGGAGTGATTCTTCCATTTCAAGTGCTATACTGCAGCTTTGAGTAGGGCTTCATTGACTTATTCAGCTTCAGCAGCTCACCACCGCCGCCAAAGTACATAGGTATCCTCACCATCCATAGTGTCGATGGACTCAGTTCCAACCCTATCCCTCCAAACGGTCTTTGTGGAGGCTTCTTTGTTGGGTTCGCTCCTTTGTGCTGGTGGTGATTGGTAACGGCGGATGAAGCTCCGGTCAACGGTGGAGCTCTCTCATGGATGCGTGGCACTGACATTGAGCTAGCTGACGTCTGTCCATCGACGTGTTTCATGTTAAGACGCGTGTTCTCAAAAGGCATTCTTATAATCTCTTTTCTTCTTTTGGTTCTTTTTGTAAACATGCGTTCTAATCTTTGTGGACGCCACCTTAGTTTAATTTCGAAGCAGGTAACTAAAAAAATTGGAAAATCTTCAGGCTGTCTTTCCTTTTTAGAAAAAAAAAGGTCTAGGCACGTGGTAGTCTGCTAGGTGACTTGCGTGTGCATCCACGTGTCAAAAAAGGACAACAGAACCTCGCTAGGGCCATTTTGTATAATTTTAATCATACAGGGGCTAATGTCAAAAAATACCTCATCTTTTGGCCGACTCGGGATTGCTTTTCATAGAATCTTGTTCTTTTTAATTGGCTAATTTGTCTTGGAATGCGAAATCCATGTCGGGATCCCGGAAATATTCATGGCTCTCACGTCTCAGCGTTTGGCACGATATTGGTACTGTGGAGTAAAGAAACCTTATCCCTGACAAGGTGCAAAATAGAGCGAGGGACTTTTAGAGACCACAGTGAATCTGCCGCCTACTTGTCGAGGCAACACAGTTGACACCGTAGGAATAACTTGGCCTTCAAATGCAAAAAACGAAAAAGAACAGAAAAGAGCGCCCGTGTCGCGAAACAATAATCGGTTAAAGTCGTATATAAATATCACATAAAATAATTATTGAGTAAAAGAGAGAGGATGAAGAGAAAAAAATAAAATAAAATCTTTCTAAATGATCAAACGTTACAAACAAAAGCTCTAGAGTTGAGCTCATTTGACTCTGTATGCTGTTATATTGCATGATTGTACTTTGTGTAGAGTAGTGAGCTCAAAAAAAACCGATTACATGAGTTATTTTTAATGTAGAATGTCTACATTACGGAGGGATTATAAAGTTAACAGCTGACTCTATCTGTATACTTGCTAAATTCATCTTACCAAAGCCTTAAACTTTGATAACAAATCATGTGTTCCTCGTGCCTAAGTACCTCATTGAAGTCCCCAATGCATAGCCAAGGCAAGTCATACTCCGTACGAATATTTTCAACGTATCCTAGGTTTTGTAACTTCCACTCGTTATAGCCTCCCCATATACGCATGTCAGCCTCCACGGATCCTTCCTGGTTCCGTCACCACAGTGTCGATGAGATACTATGAGAAGCAGAATGCCTCCACATCTAACTCATTCTTCTAGAAAATTCCCAAACCTCCACTGCGTCCTGAGCTACTAAGCTACTTACAGCAAAGCCATGTCGTAACCCAGCGTTCCAGATAAGCATTCCACCCGTGTTTTGTGCACTTGTGCCTCTACCACACATAGCACAGATGGGGAAAATTACTTTGCGATCTCGCAAAGCTCCCGAACTGTCGTGGCATCACGCCCTAGCTTGAGAACCGCACATGGATGCTTGTGCCTCGTCCGTGTGGTGCCAATGTTGTATCGGGGAAGTGGGTCTTCTGCCACAAGCTACGTTCATACGGCTCCCTCAAGAGACACAAGGCGCGCTGGGTCGTTCGCAGTTTCACGTAATGCACCGACGTCGACTTTACCAAGACCTCCTCGCCGGTCGTCAAGTCTAGCACCATTCGCACTATCCTGCATCTGGCTACATCCTACGCTTGACCAATTTATCAGCTTGATGTGCGCAATGCCTTTCTCCATGGCATCCTGTTTGAGCGAGTCTACGTGCAGCAGCCAACTGGTTTTGTCGATCATGATCATGCGGATTACGTCTACCTCCTCGAGAAGTTGCTATATGGTCTTTGTCAAGCACCTCGTGCCTGGTACACGCGTTTTTTGACATACCTACGCACCTTTGGTTTCATGTGATGCAATCGGGTTCGTCCCTATTCATATTCCAGCAGGGCACAGAAGTGGCGTATCTTCTCTTGTACGTCGAGATATTGTGCTCACAGCCTCATCCTCGGCCCCACTTTGATCCATCATCACCAAGCTCAACTCTGAGTTCTCCATGAAGGATATGGGCCCGCTCCACTTCTTCCTTGGTATTCGCGTGACGCGCAACGGCACAGGATTCTTCTTCTCGCAGGAACACTATGCCGAGGACATTCTCCAGCGCACAACCATTAGTAATTGTAACCCAGCTGTGACGCCAATTGACATGAAGCCCAAGTCTTCCACCACGGGCGGCGGTCTCTACTTTGACCCCTCCAGTTACCGCAGCAACGACGCATGGTTTACAGCTTCGTGGATCTCCCTCGACCCCCATCATGGTATACTCTGATGCCGATAGGGCTGGCTGTCCCGACACTCGGTAATGAACGTCAAGCTACTGTGTCTTTTTGGGCAACTCTCTAGTGTTGTGGTCTTCCAAAAGGCAACCCATGGTCTCTTGCTCCCGTGCGGAAGCGGAGTACCAGGTTGTTGCTAATGCTGTCACTGAGTGCACTTGGCTACGGCAACTCCTTGGTGAGCTCCATTGCGATGTCGTGAAGGCTACTATTGTCTATTGTGACAATGTGTCTGTGGTCTACCTTGCTGCCAACCCCATGCACCATCGCCGTACAAAGCATGTGGAGCTAGACGTGCATATCGTTCGGGGAAAAGGTCGTTGTTGGCCAAGTTCGAGTGACTCACGTGCCCACAACGCATCAGCTTGCGGACATCATGACAAAGGATCTCTCCACTGCACTATTCGATGATTTCCGATCCAGCCTTAGCGTCATCTCTGGCGACGCTCAGGCTGCGGCAGGGTGTTGGTACATGCCTTAGTCTCTATAGACGTTATAGAGTTAGTAAGCTAGTACTAGTCTTTAGCCATGATCCATCTTTTGTGCTGGTTGTTAGCTAGGACGTAGGAGGTCGGTTATGCACATTTGTGTGACTTATAACATGCGAAAATCATTATTTACGGCTACTCGTTGGGACGGTTAATTCCGACCGCATCACGACGGTCTCGTCCTTGTCTGTCCGGTGCATGTAACCTCATTGTTGTAATACGTGTTTAATTAGCTCACTTCATTATTTACTTAGAGACATCTTCCACATCAAGTGGTCAGCACCGAGTAGGATGAAGCAACTATCACATATTCACACGCAACGCAACAAGTTTATGTTTTCTTATACTTGATCAAATGAACAACACATGCTAAGAGTTTTGCATATACATCAGATTCTTATTTTTCTTTCTTGAATTATTTCATAGTGAAAAGAGAAAAAAATTATTTTATTATTTTGACCGAGTGGGATAAGTAGCAAGTTGCATAAGCTGAAGGTTTTTGAGTTGACAGCTGGAGTGTTTGAAGGTGAAAGCTCGATGTGTCCGAGTAGAAATCATATATTTCGAAGTAAAAAGTTGTACATTTTAGAGTAGAAAGTTCGTGGTTTCAAATATAAAGTTGGATGTTTTAGAGTGGAAAGCTCGCGGTCTCTAGTGGAAAGTTGAGCATTTTCGAGCGAAAAGCTCCGGTTCCTAGTTGAGAGCTCGATGTTTCTGGGCAGAAAGTTTAATGTTTTCGAGTAGGAAGCTCGTGGTTCCTAGTTGAAAGTTTGATGTTTTTTTAATAGAAAGCTTGATGTTTACGATTAGAAATATCTTGTTTACTAGTTAAAAGCTCAAAGTTTTTGAGTGAAAAGTAAATTGTAAGCCTAATTTTTAAAAGATGTATCGTCGACACCACTTTAACATTGCATCTACACGAATTTAAAGCCCAATATCCACACATACGTAAACCATGTGAGCATGTCCCCTGATCATACGTTAGAATTGACATAGACCAGAAATAATTTTGAGAATCTCACTAAATTTTTACTGAATGTACTTGTTTGTATGTAAATATGATTAATTTAGATTCTAGATAAATTAACGAGACCTAATCTTCATTGGTCATGTGCTAGATAAAGTAAAACACAAAAATAAACCATGATTTGTCTGCATGCTAAAGTGAAGAAAAACAAAATAGCAAGAGTTGGGATGTGTAACGCAGTTTAAGTTGAAAAAGAAAAAATTAGAAGACTACGAGCTATATATATATATATACTGTGACCGATTATTCATCTAAAAAGGAAAATATAGCGTAAGAGATAGAAATTGACCGTCTGCTCTCTGTGCGACGGTGTATCGCTAATTACCTGCCCCTTATACATGTACTTATACCCTCGCTAATTCATCAATATAGTTCGTGTTGGGTTAACTCAAAACTCTCACACAGTGATGTCGTGACTCGACTCCTCTCACGTTTTCGTGCAGGCAACTCAAACCTGTCCCCTGCGGCCCTCACATTCTTGCGTCAATCTTCAACAACTGAAATCATCAGAATAGCTAATCATATCAAACAGGCCAATGGATTATGGATCTGGTTAATCTATTAAATACACCTCAAAGCTTTTCAGTTATATATACTAACGTATAAACACGTAGTAATCCACTTGAGAAGAAGGAAAAAAGAAAAGGACTAGTGGAGTACATACTTGGATAAGCATGGCAAGAAACTTCAGAAAGTGACACCTGACCTAAAACCCCTTCGATTCCCTTCCCCCTGCCCAGGATCCAACCGGGTCTGACTTGTTCCAACTGATACGACGACTCTTGCACCCAGGAAACTTCCCGTTACCGTCCGCGCGATGCTAGTAACAGCATCGAACGATCCTAATCGTGCAAGCGAATTGGAGTGCACGATCGACTTGGTTAGCCGCGAGAATTCATGCATATACTATGACGAAACGTATATTTATCACGTGCGATTAACTTACTGCTTGTTGCCGGGAAAGAGGCATGCATGCAGAGCAGTTATGCGTGCATGTCGTTCAGAGTCAAGCTAGTACTCAAGCGCAACTTGTCTTATAAAAAGAACAAGTAAAACTTTCAACAGGATATATAGACAAGTAGGGTCAAAGTTTTGCGCTGCGTCCATCTTGTCAACACACGGTGACCGTGTCGTGTTTAATCGGGAAAGCCATCCTCCCTGAGAAATGCTGAAACGAGCAGAAGAATTGCTTCACGGAAAGGAACTTTTAAATCTCACAGGGTTAGATATCTGGAAACCAACATTTGCATATACTCGATATTATGGTAGTAGCTTCTCGCAAAACAAAAAAAAAGATATTATGGTAGTAGCCACCTGGTTCAGAAGTGTTAGGGGAATTATACTTAGCGTCTGAAAGTCTCAAACTGCAATTAGATGAGGTATGTGATACTCGGACCTACTGGAACTTTCTGATGCTGCTGCAGTGCCAGATTCGTTTATTTTCTCAGGCAGTTAGGTGGGGCCTATAGAAAGAAGCTTTCATCAGCAGAAACCAACTATTTGCCAAAAAAGAGCAGAGGTTGTCCCTTACACACTTCGTATTCTGCTCAATCTACAGTTGAAGTGCTTAACAACAGGTCCTTTGTTAGGCACAAATGCATTTTGGTCGTTTTGGTGTCTCCTTGCCTCTCCTTTTTCTCCCTTGCTGATGTGTTCAGGAATCACCTTTTGAGTTTCAGCCGCAAAACAAACTCACTTCTAGTTTATCTAAATCCTGACGACAGTGAATCAGTGACAGCAGTGACATCTCTTTGCAGCTGGTAAAGACAATGTGCTGGAGCATGACCGCTCGAAGAAGCAGAGCTTAACTAAAACTCGTGTTCTCCGTCGGTCACAAGAAGGTGTTATTTTAAATATAACATGAGTTAAACTTTTAAAATTTTGATTAGTGATATAGTTTTAAATATTTAGATAGATACTTAAAAATCATATAGATTATCTTAAAAAGTACTTTTATAATATTATAATTTTGTTAAGTTTAAATATGTAAAAAATTAATGATTAAAATCTACTATATACTAAAAGTAGAATACAATAAAAAAAATAGAAGAAGGCTAGAAATCTACTATATACTAAAAGTAGAATACAATAGAAAAAATAGAAAAATGCTAGAAATTCCCACAAAAAGGCAAAACATCCGACTGTTAATTTGGTGGACCATTTTATTATTAGCAGACCACAACCGATAGATCTTCACAACTGTACCTAAACATATCACAGCCAGTAGATGTTTATAATTGCACCTAAACATATCACAGCTGGTAGATCTTTAAAAATGTACGTAAACATATCACAACTGATAGATCTTCATAACTGTATCTAAACAGATCACATCCGATAGGTCATCATAATTGTACCTAAATAGACGGTTTCGGTACAACGACTAGCAGGCCAACTCACGATTTGAACTTTTATTTCCCTGCTGATCTAAAATGTCACGCGTACAGATAAAAAATGATAATTAATAACGTTTTCCGCGTAATCAGTATTGATTTAATATTACACGTACAGATAAAACAATAAATATAGTTAAACATATCACATCCGATAGATCATCATAACTGTACGTAAATAGACGGCTCAGTGCAATGACTACCAGGCCGGCTCACGATTTGAACTTATATTTTCCGTACTGATCTAATATCACGCGTATAGATAAAAAAATAAAGATAATTAGAAACGTTTCCGCACAATTGCACGGGACACCGTGCTAGTTAGATTTTAAAGAACATAGCAATGTCCATAACATCACAGTTTTGTGAACAGAGGGATACCTCGCAAGGAAGAATTTGTCTGAAGCATGTAAGTCACTAGAGTAAGGGCCTGTTTGGTTGGGCTGTGGCTGTTGACAAAGCTGCTGTTGACTGGCTGTCTGAAAAAGCTGTTGTGGCTGTGGAAAAATAAATATATGGTTTTTGATTGATCTAAACCATCTACAGCATTTTGGAAAATGAGCACTGAAGCTTCAACACATTACAAAAAGCTGGTAAAAGGCAGCTTTTCTAAACAGCTGAATTTACACTGTAAAGTCCACAGCTACTATTGGCAAAAGCTGCTGAAAAGTTGGCCGATTGGTTGGACTGCAGCTTTTTTCAATGAGAAGCTGCTGAAAAACCCAACTAAACAACCCCTAAGAGCAAAATGCCATGGACATATGAACAGATTCATAATTCAGCAACCAACACCAAGAACCAATGAACTACACCAATCTCGTCTTCTTTTGTTTACATCAGAATTTTCTGGCCAAAATTCTATTTAAAAAGGAGAAAAAAAAGAAAAGAAATGGGAAGAAAGAATGAACACATGTATGTATACACTCTCCGGTGATCGGCGAGGCGAGCCAATGCGTCTCAGAGCTATGGAAGCCGGATCAATTCGACGACGAAGGCGTCTTTGGCGTCTTCGGCGGGCGCGCAGCGTCGGCTCCGGCGAACCCCTGCTCGATGTCGCCGCCGCGCGGGCTGAGGGACGTCCCCACGACGGCCTGCTTGCCCCTGCTCAGGAGTCGCCGCAGCGACCGCAGACGAGCGGACATCGGGGACCTCATGTCGTCAGCGCTACCCTGCATCCTGCTCGCCGGCAGCGGCGTCGCCGGGGACGACGACGTCACGGGCGCGCCCATCGCCAATGGCCGCGTCGGGATGTCGATGAATAGATTCTCCTTCCTTCGCCCGGAGGCCGAGGAGCTCGCCGAGGCAGCGGCCACGGGAGGCGGCGGCGCCGGTGCCGGCATCCCGAAGCCGGTGTTGGTGACGTCGTCGTGGGTGCCCCAGAAGAGGACGTTGGTCGGGAACATGGGGAACTCCATGGCGGGATCCTCGCGCGGCACGCGCGGCAGCCCCTCGGCGTAGAGCTCGCCGGCGTCGGCGTCGGCGTCGGACCCAACGGGTGCGCGGCAGAGCGGGCAGGTGTCGTGGGAGTGGAACCACATGTCGATGCACTCCACGTGGAACCGGTGGTCGCACTTGGGCAGCGTCCGCACCTTCTCGCCGTCGGCCACCTCCGAGAGGCACACCGCGCACTCGAGCGCCTCTTTCCCCGCGGCGGCGGCGGGAGGTGTCCCGTAGACCGCGACAGGGAGGGATCGGAGGACGGAGGCCGGGAGACCCCGGCGCGGGAGCGGGGAGGCGCCGACGAAGAGGAACCTGGAGGAGGGCGAGGACGGCGCGAGGAGCGGGTTGGTGCCGAGGTAGCGCTTGGCGTAGAGGTAGAGGAGGAAGACGAAGACGACGACCATGAAGAGGAAGATGACAGCCGCCAGCAGGACCCCGTTGCTGATGGCCAGCTGCGACGGCGTGCCCGTCGACGCGTCCGCGGCAAAGCTCGTCGTCGGCGCAGACGAAGACATGATGGTTTCCTGGGCCGCTAGTTGAGTAGTCGCCGCCGAGAGGAGGAGAGAGGAGACGAGACCGGCAGGAGGAGGAGGAAGAGGAGGAATGGCGGATCGCCTGAGAAGGCGAGTATTTGTAGGGGGAAGAAGAGAGGCGAGGCGGCTAGGGGATAGTGTCAGTGGGATCTTCTGCGGTGAGATCATGTGTGTCTTTTGCTAAACGTGGGCTTAAAGGGATGTAGAGGATCCGGGGGGATGGAATGAGGCGAGATGGACTTTGTCAACTAGTGGTTCGGGTCGCGCAGTTTGACTCGACCGCCTCCTGCTCCTGCTTCTGAGCTACGTGCTCCGGCGGCCTCCGAGAAGCATCCAACTGGCAGGCAGTCGCCGGCTCGCCGCGGTGACCGGCCTGCTGGAAACGGGAAATTTGCCGTCACCCGGGCGAGTGACTGACCTCATCGGCACCGCTCGATCGGTCATCACCCAGCTTCGCCCCGGTTCACAAGCTCCTACGCATTTTTAGCACGGAACCTTCTTCTGAGCAGTGTTTATATTGATAATATAAGTATGGAACCTTACTTAAACAGTAAATTAGATGTGCATCCATGGACTTCGAATTCAACTCGAGATTCTTCAGATATGAACTATGCGTGGCCAGCCATCATGCATGTCTTCAGTTTGAGTCCTACTAATTGTATGTTGGGCGGGTTTATTTGTGGGGGTTTTCTAACCGATTTTATTCATTTATAATTGTGACAAATGACGGCACCCGTGCCCCTCAAAGAGGGTAACGAACAAAGTGCTGTAATTTCGTAAACATCTTTCAGTTCCTAGTTCGTTTTCACTCTCTTTGCCTTACAGGAGCCGTCTCTGCTCTGATTTTATAAAATCTAGGTTCTTAGGGCTTTTCCCCTCCCGTTTCCCTAAAATAAAAAAGAAGATAAATGACGGCACCCGTGGCTATGATTGCATGAGTCCTCGTTTTGCAACGGATCAACGGCACGGTGATTCATTGCGCGGCGTGCCGGCGGTTGGCTTGACTTTTGGACCACAAAAAATGAGAAAAAAAAGGCTTTGTACGAGCGACCAGGCAGGCAGGCAACATGCTGACCCGTCCGTTGCACCGCAAATCCCGTGCAAATAATGCGCGTTTGTTGTATGCGATTCAAGTCGGGTCCGTGCAGCGCAGTGCAATGCGATGCCTTGATGGACTTAAAAAGCTAGCTCCAGGACAAACGTTGGACCGTGCGGGCGTCGTCGGGATCACCTGCTCTCCTCGAGGGCACGCCGGAGCAGCCCTCTTTTCTCTCTGTCCACGGCGGTGTTCCGAATGCCTCGTTGGACGGTAAGAACAACTCTCCGAGCTGTTTAAACTTTTTTGTTGAACTGCTGGTGTGCTCGGCGCTCGCCAAGTGTACACCCATGCACGTGACCTTGCCCTTACATTATAAATCAGGGTTTTGCTGCTTTACCAGCTATTGTTATAGATAAACAAATTAGATTATTGAGCATGTTAAATTATTGTTGTCACGCTGTATGTTACTTTCTCGACTTCATCTTAACTCCTGGTTGAGCTTCTGCACATATATAATTTGAAGTTATTTATAGAAAGTAACACTTTGGGTGAATTTGAATTTTTAAATTTGAAATTGGTGGATGAGGAGGACATCTATTAAAACTGCGATACGGACATATATGTTTTGCCAAAATTTCGAGATTATCCTATGGTAAAAAGGAGGAGAAAAAAGTATATAAACCGTCACTACCGGTTGACATCTTTGCAGGAGTAAAGACAACGTCATGTGATCCGATTATCCGATTCACTGAGCTACTTACTACTAATCGCTGCTGTTCAACCCATAAACGTATTTGAAAGTCTGTAATGTACCACTACTACTGTAGACCGTGTAGTCTAATTGTTTAATAGTACTATCTGGTGCCATGTGGTAAACGGCCAGTGTAGTGCACATGAGAACGCACGGGCACGAAATTACAGCACTTCGTTTGTTACCCTTTTGGTCGCTGCTGGCCCTGTGCACATGACAGCGCCGCTTAACCGTGTGCTACTGGGAAATGGGAAAACGATCAAAATGTTTGGTAGGAAGGAAACGCGTGCCTTGCCGTGCCGAGACCATTGAAAAGTTCAGATTGGAGTGGGCGACCGCGACACAGGAAAGTCATCGGCACGGGAATCGGGATGACGGGAGGGGCAGCAAGGCCGGTCCGTCCCCTTGGTCCCGCTCATTTTTACGGAGCAATGCACATAGTCATCAGATTTGATCTGATTTTCGAGCATCTTCCGATGAGCAAAAATCTCTTCCGATCCGTCATGACGGAACCAAAACCAGAACTGACTACAACTCTACACGTAATAAGTTTCATGGAACTGGCAAGTTTACGCACTACACCGTCGCACGCAGCGAACAGAAAAAAACATGAAGTCACAGAAAGCCACAGAATCGCACGCTGGGACATTTACAGGGAACCTAGAAGTCAGAGATCAGAGCCACTCCATCAAAGGCCTGACGCGACGTCACCGCATGCATGATCACCCGGGTCTGCCGGTATCCATTGCCCGCCTACTCCCCTACGCTGCTATACAGGACGAGTAAGGTTAATAATGGTGGTGGAGAGGCTCTTTTGGGTCGAAATTTGTAGGGAGATCGAGCGTCCGACATAAAGGGCCATGGAAAGCAGAGCACCACCTCAGCACTTGGAGAGGACCGAGTGGCAGGCAGGCAGACCGGCGGCAGGAAACAGGAGACGCGGAGAGAAAGCCGAAGGCAGGCGCTTGCGCTCGGAGCAGCCACCGCGAAACGCCGGGGCTTTTGCACGGCATCTCGGCGTCCGTCTGGTCGGGTCGAGGTACAAAAGGTCGTGCAACGCCGCGTGGTGGAAACTAGTGGCCGCTGTGGAAATGATGAAGTTACATCATGGTCGTGACGCGAGCGGGGTCAAGTCAATGTTCCTCTGCCGTTTCGGTTGGGACGACGACGGAAAAGGGACGAAACTGTGAAGGTACGTTGGTTTTTTTTCATTTTTGAAAATAACTTCTGATTTACTTTCATAATCTAATGAGCATCCATGCACTTCATGACATAATAGCTGACTCATCCAAATTCTTTGGAAAATACAAATAATTTATCTCTTAAACCATAAACCAGATCCACAATCCTCTCACTTCAGTATATTCTAATTACATTTTTTCAGCCTTAGAACTTATCAACTATTAACGTTAGGCTTATCATATGAAATTATGCAAAGATATCAGGTAATAATATTTAAGTTACCAGAGTATTGGTGCACTACCATGTAAAGCCATCTTTAGAAAAATGGTATACTCAACATTTATCAACTTATTGTGAACGTAGTTATCAGACTATTTCGTTGTTGTTATTAGCACAAAATAGTCCCCATGTATTTCTAAATCTATATTAGGAAAAATAACGTCGGTGTATACATATCTAACCAGCTAGTTTAGTTATCAGACTATTTATCTGTAGTTATTAGCACATAATATTGCTTTTCCTGCATATTTTGAATCCTCAAAAGAATAGTATCGGCATAGACATATACGATCGGTCCCTTACATTTATCTAACTACTTATATGTAATTATTAGCATATAATAATAACTCTCCTCTCATATTTTTAAACCCCGTTCAGAAAAGATGAAACCTCACGCAATCCCATCGTATTTCTATGTCGGAGAGAAATTGTGAAACATAACACATCCTCACCATCTACTGTAAGTATAGTGAAATGATGTTGGACCTGTCTGAGAAACTAACTAACGAATGGGCACAAGGTTTAATGCTCGGATAACTCATCACTAGTAACGTGATAACGAATACATTACCATGGGATAACTAACGAGGTAGGAATATTTTTTACGAAACATACAAATATGAGATCTAGCTTTGCTATGTTCATCGTGACGAACCTGATGGTGAAAACAGATCGCGAATCAGGCAAAATGAATAAGCTATAAAATATTTTAAATTTTTAGATTTAGCAATTAATGTTGATGATGTCAGTGATTATGTCATTTATGGTCTGCATGTAGCGGACATACTGATCCACGCCTCGGCATCCTCCGCGCATCTGATCTTTTTCCTCCATCGTGCATCCAACAATGCCAAAAAGAGTCACTCGTGAAGGCAAAAAATTACACGTCCGGAACTTATATTTTTCGATAGATAAAACTAAAAGAGTAAAGTACACTAGAAGTCCCTAAACTTTGCAGGTGCAAGCCGTTTAGTACAGCATCTCTCAAAACGTTAAATTTGGCCCTTAAACTCGGTTTGCGGGTGCAAATATGGTCCAATCCAGATCACGTTGTTGTATTCTCCCTCTTCTCCAACAAAATCACCGTTGCGGAGTGGGTGGGAGACCTATGTATTCTTTAAAGTGTCGCTAAATTTTTAGCTTGAGTAAAGTACATTATTAATTCCTAAATTTGACAGGTGTAAGCAGTTTAGTACAACATCTCTCAAAATGTTAATCGACTTGTTAAACTTGGTTTGCAGGTCCAAAAACTGTCCAATCCAGGCCACGTCGTTGTATTCTGCCACCGTGACATGTTAACGTAGAGTAAGGGTTGAGGGACGAGGGGAAATGGGCCAGGCCCGAGAGAGGGGAAGAAGGGGGGTACAATGGGCCAAAACTTTCGGCCTAATGCCTAAATTGGTTTTTGATATATTCAAAAAATATTTAAAAAATTCAGCAACAAAATAAATGCAATCCAATAATCATGAGAATATTCACATAGGTAAAACCAAATATAAGGAATCAAATAAAATGATTTCACAGGTAAACTCTAAAAGAATAAAAGATAGGAATTCACATCTCCTTTATTATAACCAAAATTAATTCAAAACCTTTGAATTATTTTAGAGAATATCCAAATAAAATATTTAACTAAAAATAACATGCTATGACATCCTTTGCTTTTAACAAAAAAGAATATTTATTGCTCACTTAATTATTTATTTTTGACGGTAGTGTTGCTCTTATTAACCAATATTTTTTTTTGTTTACTTCTGGAATCATTTTAGTAGATTCTTCATATTTAGTTTTACCTATATGAATTCTTCTCATAATTATTGGACTGCATTAGCTTTGTTTTTGGATTTCCTTTGAAAATCAGTTTTTGAATAAATCAAAAACCAATTCAAGCATTAGGCCAGAAGTGTTGGCCCATTCTACCCTCTCTTTTCCTCTCTCTCGGGACTGTCCCATTTCTCCTCGTCCCTCCACCCTTACTCTACGTCAACATGTCACGGTGGCAGAATACGGCGACGTGGCCTGGATTGGACAGTTTTTGGACCTGCAAACCAAGTTAACAAGCCGATTAACATTTTAAGAGATGTTGTACTAAACTGCTTACACCTGTCAAATTTAGGAATTAATGATGTACTTTACTCAAGCTAAAAATTTAGCGACACTTTAAAGAATACATACATCTCCCACCCACTCCACAACGGCGATTTTGCTGGAGAAGAGGGACGAGGGGCCGACGAAAATGTCACGAAGTTCCGGCTAGCCAAGTTCCTGGCAGCGGCAGCTCAACATCCCGTTGGTGGATTGGATTTGTGCGTGCGTTGGGCCGAGATTGCTCGCATAGTCCGTTGGTAGTGCTGTAGCGGAGCTGGAGCCTGAAGCCCGGCCGTGTGGTCGGGAAAGAGAGCTCGTGGACTACACAGCTGCGACCATTCGGGCCTTTTGGTAAGAGGTTGGAAGGAAAAGAGGAATCCTCGGAGCACGTCACCTAGTAACATTCCTGTGTCATCTTTTTCAAAGTCAAGTCGAGAGGTTAGGGCGTTTTTGCATATCCTTTTTTATCCCATCCACTAATCCTTGATCAATCAGGTGCCTGTACCTTTTTCAATTTCTGATTTGAGTAGCAAAACCCACGTATTTGTTTTATTTTTTCTTCCTAACCGTGCAGCTATCTCCATATCCATGTTTAAGGCAGCGGCGCACGGGCGAGCGAGGCGCCTGGTTGCCACCAAGCAGGCAGCAACCGCGCGTACCGGCGCCGAGGCACACCGGCCGCTGTGCGATGCTACGTAAGCGCAAAGCAGTGAAGGGCATCATAATCATCCTTCCAGTTTGATATTTCAATATTCTGAAGATACAATCCAGAGTAACATATGATGCAGAAAACGCCTCTGTGAAGAAGAAAAGGGCAGTAACAAACAACAATGTCGTACAAGGCCCGAGGGGAAAAGATACAGGGAGCTAACGACAGCTGCCTAGCTAGTTGTAGACCATGTACTTTGGCGTGGCGCTGAACTTCTGGTAGCCCTTGATGACCTTGTTAACGGCGTCCAGGAAATCCTTCTCCGTGACGGTCTTCCTGCGTGCGCGGATGGCGTACATGCCCGCCTCTGTGCACACACTCCTTATATCGGCTCCTGTAGCAACATACGCGCAGGCACACATTAGCAAAAACCGGATGTTGATGGCACATCATATGGAATCTATCATATGCAAAAATACCACACTTACCAGTGGAGTTGGGGCAGAGGCGAGCCAGCAGCTCAAACCGGATGTCCCGTTCGCAATTCATGGTGCGAGTGTGGATCTTGAAGATCTGGGTGCGGCCCTCCAGATCTGGCAAACCGAACTCAACCTTCCTATCCAGTCGCCCTGGACGCAGCAGTGCAGGGTCCAAGGTATCAGGCCTATTGGTGGCCATGAGGACTTTGATGTTTCCTCTAGCATCGAACCCATCAAGCTGATTGACAATCTCGAGCATAGTGCGCTGGACCTCGTTGTCACCCCCAACGCCATCATCAAAGCGAGCACCACCAATGGCATCAACTTCATCAAAGAAGACAATGCATGCCTTCTTTGACCGGGCCATCTGGAAGAGTTCCCGAACCATCCGTGCCCCTTCACCAACATACTTCTGAACTAGCTCACTTCCTATCACCCGAATAAAACAAGCGTCTGTGCGATTGGCCACTGCCCTAGCAAGAAGTGTCTTCCCAGTTCCAGGAGGGCCATAGCAAAGGACTCCCTTAGGGGGGTCAATACCGAGCTTGACGAACTTTTCAGGGTGAAGCATAGGAAGCTCAACAACCTCACGCATCTTCTCAATCTGCTCCTTGCAACCACCAACATCATTGTATGTCACATCAGGTTTTCTTCAACAGTCATCATGGTAACACTTGGATCGATTTTGGGTGGCAGAGGAATTTGAATCTGGTACTTGTTTCGATCAACTCTGTATAATACACATGATGAGAATCAACATAATTCAATTGACAGTATAATACAATTGATTTATGAACAACGTTATACTGTGAAAAAATAATATGTAAAACACAATAAGATGTTTTATGCAGCCAACTTCTGCGATCCTGTGTACATAACATTATTTGAAGTTTCGCACTCACTTTGCTAGGTCCAAGAGTACAATGCATCAGTTAAGTGTTATATATTTCTATGATGAGATAGCAGAATGTCTGGCTAAGTTGTGCAGCTCAGCTAATGCTCGAACATGACTGCCCTAACATCGTAACATGATCCTAAGAACTAATTCCTCAGAGCACAAAATCCCATAAACCTTACAAATGGAATATTTTCATGTTTTACACAGAATATGCACACCAGCATGTGTTATTATGCTCTCAAGCTGTCAAACATATAACATATGATTGCCCATTGCTGCAAGAAAACTGCAACAATTGTGCCAAATCCTAGTGGTAGACTGCTAGATCATGTTAATAACTAAAGTTCAGTTTAAGAGTTATCTTAAGATGTTACTTAGCATATAGTACCTTATCATTTGTTACATATCAGAGTTGCAGATTTATCCTCGAAACTATCATAAACAAGCATATTGTACAGTTTACTTAAAAACCAGTTTGCCCTTAACACAATAAAGGATAACATACTATGGCCCCTTGCTGCAAGACAACTGAAAGCTAGAACAATTGTTGTTTTTCACATCATGCCAAATCTTGGTGTAGAATCATACTAATAGCTACACTTCAATTTAAGATCTATCTTAAGATGCTTCTTAGATAGTACCCTGTCAGTTGTTACATTCAGCGCTGTAGCTTTATACTTAAAACTATCATCACTATCAAGTTTATTCTACAGCTTGATTAATCAGTTTGCCCTTAGAACTACGATTGGAAGTGTCAGCACAAATCATAATGGGATACAAGAAGCTTTATGGAATAGAGTCAACGGAAAATAAGCTAGAATATACTCTACGGATATAACACGAAACTTACCCAACTCGCATTCCTTCCTCGATATCAGTAGGGGAAACTTTGTCCCCTAATCCGACCACAAACTGCAGTATCCCCAAAAAATTAGAACATTAGAAAGAAATCAGTATTGAACCTCCAGGAGGTATGATTGCCTTAATATAATTTAATAATGACGTACCTTTGCGATTTGTTTTACGTTTATGACATATTTGGCGTCGTCGGTATTAGGACTTATGATCTTCGTGCATCTAGCAACCTTCATAATAGAATGAAACATATTATTATAAAGGCGCTGAGAAAGCATAAGGGCACCGCATAACTCCTAATCATTCGCAATCCAGCGCCTAAAGCTAAAAATGTCAGGTGGACAGCATGCTAATTCACCTGCAATGGTTGCTCCTCCTGCATCATCTGTTTATCCGATACAAGATCCCACTGGCTTGGTGGAGCCAATCCAGTATCAGACTCCTTTATCCCTACAATTCAATAAAACGTACAGTTCAGATGAGCTCGATGCAACAACGATGGTACAAACAGATCAGAACTGTCCAAAACTGCTGAGAATTTGGGTGTAATTGTATATTTGAGCATCAAATTAGATACCTAGCCCATCTAACCATAGTCCCTAAATTTAGGGATAGTCAAAATATCTCAATGTGCACATACCACAAAGGTTATTGATCTTCTTTGCCATCTCCTTTATCTCCTTCTCGACTTTTTTGATGCTGTTCGAGTATGGTCCAAGCCCCTATTGAACAAAAAGTCATCCAAAATCAGCAAATTTTAGACGAATCGATGCGCCGGAATTCAACAAACGCTATAAATCTCAGATGAAAAATCAAACTCTTCACTGCATAAATAAGCGGAACAAGAGCCAACCAAACATTCGTCTCCTGCGTCGATTCGCCAGCACAAAATCGTAAAAACTCGAACTTTGCGCAGCAAATGACCAATAGTTTTCCCCAAAGACGAAAGGTTGAAAACCCTAGATCTACGCCGTGCGCGATTCCATCGCTACAAAACCAAATCCTTCACCCTGAACCAGCTTAGATGGCCGGGAGCGCTAGGATAAACATGCGAGATAGATCGATCCGGTCGCCCGCGCTTACATAGGTCTTAAGGAGGGCGATGTCGTCCTCGTCGAGCGGCCGAGGGTTCTTCTCGTTCATGATGTCGTCTTCGGGCTCCGGCGCCATAGCTTCTGTTCTGTCCCTTCTCCGGCGACGGCGAGCTGCTGCGGATGCGGGCGTGGCGGCGAGAGCTAGATCTGCCGGGTGCTGTGTTGGGTCTGCCGTGCAGTTCGCTTCGCTGCGTATATATAACCTTCCTTTTTTTTAGCCTTCTCCGTTTCCTTCTCCGTCTCCGTCTCCGTCTCCCTCACCCTTTCCTCCTAGGCAAGCAATACTCGCTAGCCGTACGATATTGATCGGACGGTAAAAAGAATTGGGTTTCCAGAAGGATTGCTGTTCCAACTTCCAAGCGATGCTTATTATCAGTTCAACATTTTTACCTAAACTAGTAAGCGTGCACGTGCAACGCACGTCTCAACTAATACACATTACAACTATAAAAAACTATAAACTACATTGATTATAGTGCAATTTCACCAAATTTTGTGTAAAATAGTAATCAAGTACACACAATGCAATCAAATTGTTCAATATATACCACACCAAATATAAACTCCTTTCTAAATTCAGATGAGACTTATTGTTGTTTACTTTCTGCATTAAGCCCATAGTTGTATATGCATTTGCTCACCATCAGTCCGTTACTACTTCAAATTTTGCATAGAACATAGAATGAACAATGAAAAACACACTGCATTGGCGAGGATTCATTAAGGTACCAGGCAACCAAGCAGCGAGCGAATTCTAGGCCCATCTCTCCAGTTTCTCCCACCAGTGAACTCGGGCAACCTATACATGAAAAGGAGTGTTCTTTATGTGGTAGACAAGTGCCAAAGCACAACTGGGTCAAGATGACATACCGCCTTTTCAGCACCTTCAACAATTTCATACTCCACAAATGCATGCTCAGACATCTAAGCCTCGAAAATCGTTCAAATAGCTCAAGTACTGTTGTTAAGACTGCACTGAATAAAAAGAGACTAAGAGAGAAATGTATGGAACGTATACTGAAAACAATAAATTCAACTGACCCTTTTAGCAAGGCTATGGCTGTCAGTGGTTTGACCCCTTCTTGGCCTCACATGGATGTAATCTTGCTTTGGTGGCTCTGGTGGTGGAGGACTTTGATCAACAACCTTGCTAGCCTTTCTTGAATTAGCATCAGCATCTATTCTAGAACTGCCATTATCACCACTGGATGTAATTGCCTTGAAACGCTTTTCTGAATCAGTCTGCTCACAAGATTTCCATCAATTAAAATACCAGACAAGAAAAATAATAATTAATCTCTTGCCCTCCGCATAATTATATCTCTTGCTCTCTGCATAAGCCACTCTCCGCATAATCTCTTGCCAATTTACTCTTCCTGAGAAGCATCTACATGTTGAGCGTACGCTATAGGTTCTTTTAAGAGTTGTCACTGATCTTCTGCAAGTAAATACAAATACTATATATCCATGTGTTGCCTAAAATGATTTCCTAAATTGACATGTAAAACTATAGTAAACTCACCTGTAATGCTTCTTTGAAGCATGAAGCGCCCTTGTTCTCCCTCGCATAGAGACTAAAGCAACTGGTATTGATGAGGCACCTATACGTGCCTCAAAACTCATATTACGTTGAATTTTGTTTTCACATGACCTATAGGAACCATCCAACAATACATGTCTGAGGAGGGGAGCCCAACCAGGTAGGCCCAACACCGTGAGTCGGCCCAACAACCTTGCGGAGGCCCATTCAGACGAAGGTCCAAGAAAAGGCCTGCTACAGTGCAACGTCCGGGTGCCATCAATACAGGCGTTACGACTCATCAAGGCATACGTTTCAACCGGCATGAAGACTGGCGTTACTCGGACGGTTACCAGATGTAAATATTAGTTAATTAGGACAGTAACCGTAACTCAGTCGGGTGACCGAGTCGGCCAATGTACAGGCCTATATAAGGCCGAGCCCTCCATGCAGAAGGGGCTAGAGATTCTACGTTCTCTGGGAGCTTTAGCTTTCAAGCAATCTTCTTCTTCATCCTCCTGTACTCTCTTTTTCACGCAAGATCATCAAATATACTCAGCAGGAGTAGGGTATTATCTCCATCCTTGGAGAGCCTGAACCTGGGTAAAGTTCTTGTGTGCACCGCCTAGATTTTCCATACACGCCCTCCCGACAATCCTATTACAAACGGATATTGCCGCGAATTCCCCGCGACAGTTGGCGCGCCAGGTAGGGGAAGCGTGCATCGGAACCATGATCCAGGCGGGATCTTCTCCTACGGCGAATGGCAAGCTCGTCGCCGACAACGTGCCGATCATGGCACACCTCGAAGGCTCAGAGTTCATTTTCGGAAGCCTTCATTTTGTGGCCGATGCCCTTGGCCAGCTACGTCTTCAAGATCCGCGTCCTTGTCCCGCGGAAGAAATGGAGCCCGAGCTCCGGCTTGGATCTCCTCTTGCCCCGGGCAAGAGCGGCGGACTCTCCCAGTTCGTCGCCATGGTGGGCGCTGAGTCTCTCCTTTCCCTTCTGGATTCCGAGTCCGAAGGGGACGAGAGCTCGCACAGCTACACTGCCTCAGCTGAGGTCTACGTGGTCGGAGACGGTGCTGCGGATGGTGCGGGTGCGTCTGCTGCAGCGGCTCGGGCGGCACTCGAGCACCTACACACGCCTATCGACGGACAAACGGAGGCCGAGAGGGCCTTGGAGGCTTCTCGGCAAGCCCTCCTTGCTGAACGAGAACGCCTCGATTAAGAACGGGCGGCCCTTGAACAGCGGGAGCGACAACCGAATGATCCTCACGGTTCGCGTAGCCGCGCGAACCGGCGAACCTCCTCAGCCGCCTGGAGGAGCCGGGCTACTCGGGCCCCGCTCTTCGGGCGAGAGCAAGATGGAGTCGCTGTCTACCAGACACCGGCTCAAAACCTTTTTGCGGCTGTCGCGCTGGCTGATTCATTACCGCCCCTCGGCAGATGGCCCCGCGGCAGAGATACACCGCCGAGTCGTCACATTGATGAAGACGGCGGTGGAGCAGCAGCAAAATGAGGCCGGGTCGGTCAGCAATCGACTAGCCTCCCAAGCGACTCGGAGTCGGCCGTCGGCAGGCCCGAGTCACCCTGTCACCGTTGGCTCGTCGCAGCCGAGTCGGTCTACGAATCGGCCAGACGCTCGCCAGGAGATCAACCGACTCCAGGCTGAGCGGCGCCAAGCCGGCTCCCTTCGAGCAAACGACGCCCGTGATTCTCGGGATGATATCGAGAGACAACGAGCAGCCCGGATTCGGGCTGAGCGTCGCGCTGGTGAAGTCAACCAGCCGGGTGGCTTTGCATCCACCGGTCCGCTTTGCTTCAGCAGACGGATTCGGGGCGAGCCTTTCCCAGATCGGTTCCGAATCGCTAGCGGCATCGACAAGTATGATGGCACAGCCAAGCCGGAAACTTGGCTTGCCGACTACTTGGTCGCTTGCAACATTGGAGGAGGCAACGAGCGTGTCGCCCTCCGAAGCCTACCCCTGATGCTGGAAGGGTCGGCTCGGGCATGGCTTAACAGTCTGCCCGAAGATAGCATCTACGACTGGAGGGACCTCCAAGAGGCTTTCATCAAGAATTTCGAGGGCACGTATAAGCGCCCTGGGAACGCTCAAGACCTATGGCTCTGCGTCCAGGAGAAGGGCGAGTCGGTCCGCGATTACATCCAACGCTGGACCCGATTGCGCAACTCGATCGAGGATGTCACCGAGATGCAGGCCATCCAGGCCTTTTCCCAGGGAGTTAAATACGAACTCCTCAAACACAAGTTGGCCCGGTCTAACATCCAGACCATGGGCCGACTCATGGAAGTCGCTAGCAAGTACGCGACGGGTGAAGAGGCGATGCGGTACGAGGACAAAGGCAAAGCAAAAGCTGAGTCTTCGAGCCGGAAAGTCCCTGCCGACTCAGGTCGGAAGCATGCGGACAACCGCCCCCCGAAGCGGAAGGCTGGCGGCGGAGATGGAGTCGGTGGAGCCGACTTGGTCGCGGCCGCTGAGCGTCGCCCCCAGCGTGGCGACGACGGCAAAAAAAAGAGCGCCCTTGGCAACAGCGCAAGGCGCTAAAACTGACCTTCGAGGAAATCCTCGATAGGCCATGCTCATTTCACAGCACCGCCAACTACCAGGCGGGACACTCAACCCGGGAGTGCAGCTTCCTGCAGCGCCTCCGGGAGGAAAAGCAGCCTGAGCCGGAAGACGACGGAGAAGGTGGTCCCGCCACAGGCGGCGGCGCTGCGCAGTATCCCCCTCAAAGGGGGGTACTCATGATCTTCCAGGGATCCGACTCCAAAAGGGGTCGGAACTGCGCTGTCGCGAGGTCAACGCGACGGTGCCGGCTGTCCCTCAATGGCTCGACTGGTCCGAAGTTCCAGTCGGGTTCAGCCGACTCGACCACCCGGATCGAGTCCCCACCCGGGCAAACATCCCTTGGTGGTGGATCCGCAAGTCGGCGGATTCAAACTTCGCAAGGTCCTGATGGACGGCGGCTCCAGCATCAACATCATCTTCATGGACACCCTGAAGAAGATGCAGGTCGTCAGAGACCCCACTTTCTGTTGGAATATGCCCTAGAGTGCAACTAATAAAGTGTGATGCATTCTACTTTTCATGTTCATGATTAAGGGTTTATGGTCTATGCGAAAATTGCATGGTTCTTGAATATGAGATTTCAGAGGAAAACCTAATTGCATGTGTGGAATAATAAACACCATTCAGATC